>JAJLWW010000093.1:23560-58228 GCA_030570935.1 Geotrichum klebahnii
ACAAGTTTCACCTGCTTTGGATCTTTCAAAGCTCCTCAATAGCAAAGAAGGGCTACAGGCTACTGTAGCTTTCTTAGCTGCTATGGGGTGATAAATCTACTGAACATTAACTGGACATTTTTGTGGACAATATCTGACTCGTGGAGTGGCTTCCAAATTCTTTTTAAGGAGGAGGAGGAGTGCAAATGCAGAGGTATTTATCGGGCTTAAATTGAGGTATACATGAACAACTTGGTGAAAAGCCAAACCTTACTGAACTTTTTGAAATTGACGGAGTCTAATAGCCATTGAGCTGAAGATCGGTAAGCAATGCTTTTTATTTTTATATAATTTTTATTTCTTTTCTTATCTTTGTTAGTTGACTCGGTAATAAATAAATTGGGGTGTTTTTACTCCTATAAAAAAAAAAAAATAATAAAAAAAATAAAAAAAATTGCTATTATGCGAGTAGTATCTTTCGGAATTGAACCCTTTTCCTATAAGGCTTCAAACCAACTCCCCTACTGTATTTCAATCTCAGTCTTCATATTAAAAAGCAGTATCTAATTGAGAATCTTATTATAATAATTTGACAATATCTTTATATCAGATGACGCCAATCTGGCAAGACTGTAAAACATGTCTTCCTTTTGATAAAATAATGCTTCTCTCATTTGCTTGGGACTTCCTAGAATAATGGACAGATATATACTTGAATAACCAATATCTTTCCAATGTTTTAGATGAATTTATTTTGAATATGATTTAATTTAACCATAAGCTCTCTTTTCAATATGAACTATATACAACTTAATATGAATTGATATAACGAGTCAAATCGTGTGTGGCGCTACTAGACATTTTCATTCGGGGCAACTCAGCTACCCAAACTTGTAATTTATATTTTTATTTTTGTTTTATTTATTTTTATTTTACTTGTTTTGTTTTCATCCAAACCTCCACCTTGTTCTTTTTTTTATCACCTTTAGCTGCTATTACTACGGGAAGCAATACTAAGGTCTTTAAACCATTATAGGACGCTAGTAATATCTGTCCATCAGAACAATGTACAATTCTTCAGTATCACGTAAAAAGTCTGAACGATGGGTTGTTCGATCTAAAACTAACTATGACGATGATGACTGGTAAGCTCACATATAGATACATTTTTTTTTTTTTAACTCAAAGCTAATTCTGATCTAGGAGCGACGATGATGACTTCTATTCTGATGAGGAGGCACCACCTCTTCCTGCTATGCCTCAGATGCCAGATCTTTCTAGCAATACTCCTTTATCGTCATCTGCAACTCCTAGTACTCTCATATCCGGTGGTGCATCATCTTCTCAACGTCCAAATTCACCTCCACTAATGCCCCCTCTAGGCTCACGCAAGCATGAGCCTGTAACTCTGCGCGACTCTATCGTACTGGGGGATACAGATTCTTGGGTCGTAGAACAAGCTACCTCCGTTCCTATTTCAACAAACACAGGGTCTCAAGGATATAAAAGTCCTTCTTTAGTTTCGACAGTGAATAGAAGACCTTCAAACGAACCTTCGACCAAAAAACCATTTTTACTTGATGAATCCAGTCAACCACTTGCTACTTCCGAACCATTTCTAGTTTTACCCAGTCAAACCCTGAGAGGCCTCAGGCAGCATTATTTGGACGATGATGATCAGAATCAGGAGAATGCTGTAATGACTCCGGAAAATAGAAGTAGATCATCTAGCATTGTGCACTCTCCAATAGCTGAAGTCGCTCAATCTGATTCTAATATTGAACCTGATTTTAGCAATCTTAAAATCTCAGAACCCACGCCACATCTTAATGCTTCTAATAGTCCTTCTCCCATCGCATCTCCAAAACTTGAAGAACATGAAAATGTATCCCACGGATCACATCCTTATACTTATTTGACAAAGTCTGATGCCGTATCACTCCCAGTGAAGGAGGAACCCGCTGACACCTCTTTAGCCCTTACAGCTTCTCAGTTTGATAGCTACATGGAAGACATTACAAAGCGTGCTCAAAAATTAAACAGCGAAATTTCAGATTCTCAACCTGTGTCTCTAAAAACTACGCCTAGTCCAAGTGCCCCTGAAAGCTTTACTAGTACAGCACCTCATTCACTTGATGATCAAGACCCTAAAATCGATACATCTGGCATGGCTGATGAATTACATAGCGCCACTCAACACAAGGTGCAGGCGCCTCTTAATGATTCACTAATTTATAGCGAAGCGAAAGAGACATCTCAAGAGGCTCCATATCTGCAAGGAAATTTCGATGACGCCCATATGGATGATTCTTTTGATGAAGACATATACGGATATTATGCTGACTCTGCAAATGATGACGATGATAACGAAGATCTATTTAAGTCCTCTTTAGACGATCCAGCATTTCAGCCCTCCACTCCTCAGCCTGCTACTAAACCAGTTACTTCTCTTCCAGGTTCTGAGCCTGTTGTGAATATCAAGTCATCTAGTCCACTGATGTCAGATTCAGCGATTCCGGCAGAGCTAAACCGGCCCATATCAACATCAACGGTTGTTGTTCAACCTTCTTCGGGTACATCTGCCACTGGCCTTCCAAACACTGTTTCGCCTGTAAATGACTCGAGTAGCGAGTCGTTTGAGACCTCATCAGCTCCTCTTGGTTCAAAATCTCCTCAAGTCTCATCCAACATGCCTGAATCAAGGGCTTCCCAAGTGTCCCTTGCGAATTCTTATTCTAAGTCTCCTCAGCTTTCTTCTAGCTCCTTAGTTTCAAAATCTTCTCGAGTTTCACCTGTTCATTTTGATGTGAAATCTTCTCAAGAGTCAACTAATTCATCTCGCTCAAAATCTTCTGAGCCTTCCGTTGCTCCAGTAGGTTCCTCTGCTAATGACTCGCTCCCAAAGTCACAGCCGCCGTTATTTCAACAGCCAGAAGTTAAAATTACAAGCCCTGGCGGATATGGAAGGTGGAGGCCCATTTCGACCACACCTGAAGCCGAATCAAGCGCTCCTGCTACAGCTACCTCAGATGGAAATGCAGATAAGTCGGTTGATAGATCTTTCATTCCATCCATTCAAGTCGATGCCCCCAACCAAAGTCCTAATGCTATGGATGAAGCTACTGATGAGGGATTAACACCCACTAATCAGACTGCGTTAGAAAAAGATATTATGAAATCATTTGGTTCGAGTCGACATGTTACACCTGCTCCAATTGTAGCTCCAGTTCCTCAAACGCATGCTGAAAATTTTAGAACAATCTCCGACTATAGTGCACCTAATTCTCCTGCAGTCCCCGATCCAGAGATAGCTGCTCTATATCGCAGCACATCACACTTTCTGAACCGGCCCATCAGCCAAATTGTCGATGATTTCCCTACCACTCAACCTTTAAGTCCCCAAAGATCGCGTGAACAGCCCCAGTCTCTTATGGGAGTTATTGAAGGTGATACACCGGATGTTGTAGAACATAATGATCGTGAGTATGAGTCAAATGATATTAAACCCACTACTTCAGCGTCTTCGTGGGAGTCTCAATCCGTTTCCCATACTCTGGAGAACGACAACGAAGACAAATCCATTTCCATTCAGAAGAATCCCTCTCGTACTATTCCTGAGAAGTCTCCATCTGCTAGCTCATTATCCGATATGAGTCCCGTTACTTCGAGAACTGAATCCAAGACTGACGATAACTCGGTTAAATACAAATCACTTATTTTAGAAGACGACGATTTTCTTTCTCGCTCTCTTTCTCATGGTTCTGCTACCGGCGCTGGACCTTCAAAATATGACTACCTTGCACGACATGGGACAACTGCTACGACAATTGTGACTCCAAACACTGTAAAGGCTGCTGTTGATAAGCTTAACAAACCTCCAGAATTTGACTTTCGAGCTATTTTAACCAAGCCACGTTCGGAGGACCGCAAGAAGGCATTTGATCAGGCTCGTACTATGGAAGTCAGTTACGATTGTGGCCTTGATACCTGGCTGCACCAAATTTCCTCCCAGGCTGATTTCAAAACCCTCCAATCCAATGGAGTTGTTACTAATCGTCCAACTCATACTCATAAACCTATTCAGAAAACACCTTCAAGTTTTTCAACTTCTCTTAAACCTTCAGGACTTAAAGCTTCGGCGATTGTGCCATCGGCACTCAAGCAAGGTATTGCTGGAAAACTCTCTATTTCTAAAGTCGGAGAAAAGTCTTCCCACGCTGCAAAGGGATTCTTTGCTAGAGGAAAGAAGCTTATTAAATCAGACAAATAAAACGAACACCTTTGATTTCATGGCATATATATATACACAGCAGCTTGCATAGTATTAATTTCAACTTAACTAATAATAACAAATGATTTAAAATGATGATAAACAAACTACCACCACTTGAGCTTGTCTGCTCCGCGAACACGACCCTTGAGACGTTAGTAATATACATAAACGTGCAGGTAATAGTTCTTACCATATAAGAGTTTCCAGCACCTTCGTATTTACTCTTACGCTCAACAGTAGAAGGACCTACAAATTCACCAGCCTTATATTGTTGCACCTCTGCTCAAAGTTAGTGGTACCGTTTATTTTCAAAGAGTAACGTAGTTCTATTACATACCCATTTCCTGAAATTTCTCAGCCTTGTTTCGATTCAATATACTGTTATACAAATGTTAGTATATCCTGACATTTGACGGGGTTTGTACATCTACATACACTTTTGAAATTGCAATAGCAGCGATGGCAGAACCAGTAACACCAGCCCAACCCAAACTTCGGAAAGTCAGTACTAATATAAAAGATTCAAGCATATCGTTCAACATACAAAATTTTGTGCGTTAGAAATTTCGGGGCCATATTTGTAGTTTGATTTTGTTAATATATTCGAAGTTTTAATGATTTGAGAGGAATCAAATGATTTTGAGATTTGAAATTGGTCTTGTAGGAAACATCCCAACGGATAGTAAATTTAATACCAGACTTATATATACCCGTATGAAAGAAGAAGGTAAGAAGTTAAATATGAACGAAATCCAACACCATAATTATTACACTACCACCCTTCCGGAGCTTTGACTTTCCTTTTGAAACCGTTGCTGAGTCCAAGTCCTGACATTATCAATCCATAGAAAGAAAATACTACAAAGCCAAAAGAATAAAGCCAATTTCTCACCAAGAGCTGAATATATTTATACAACTGAAAAAAATCATCTATAGAATTCAAGAAACGAAAGAAAAAGAGAAAAAATTTTAAAAATTCCAAAAAAATTCCAACAAAAACGAAATTTCACACTGTTTATACGAACATTGTATACACTATATTTATTTATTAGTTATTTATTTATTAGGGATCCAAAAGAGCTTTCAAATATCTTTAGCCTGTTTTCACATTTATTCGTGGTTCTGCCCGTTTTCTCCCTCGTCATTTCAATCTGTTGTCCCTTTCTTCTCACAACAGCTTTTTAAAGACCTTTTCATTTTTTTTTTCATTAAACACACTTTGAATTTAAGTCAGCAACAGTCTTATTTTTCCCTAGATATCGCCTATTACCCTTTTTTTTTTCTTTGTGCCTTCTGCAATATTCGTAGATGCCGCCAGCTCCTGTTATCAAAAAGAAATCCTCTAATGCGAATCCTTTACGAAGATCCGCACCAGCTAAGCGTCCTGGCTTAGGAAGCAGTAGCAATGGTTCTGCAACTTCTACTCGACGTGGACCGAATGTCTTAGGAGCTGGTGGAACTGCTGGTAAAAACGGATCTATGAACTCTTCAACATCTTCTACAGATTCAAATCAAAGTAATGCCTCTAATTACACAGACTTCAAGTTGCGATGTTGCTCAGCCGACGAAGTTACTGGCCTTCGCCATCATATCATGAAGTTTCATAGTAGGACACACGTTGATCCAGCTAAGTCATTTACGCAACCTGTGAGGCTTCATAGAAAAGATCCTCGAAATATGCAGAATCAGCTCACACTCTCTGAACTTGAAGAAAGGAGAAAGAGAGGTGGCGAAAACGCCGACACGAACGTATTTGTCAATAATGAAGTATTGAGTGGCGATGCCGACAGTTCTACTGAACAGAAAGTTAAAACTGAGGGCGGTGCGACTGAAGAAAATACAAACGGGGAGAAAGCAGGAGAGGAGAAAGGTAAGAAGGCAGCAGCAGCAGACGACAAGGGTAAGAATCCGGCCGAAGCTGTTGATCTTTCACTTATTGCCCCAGATGGTGGTGCTCGTCGTGCAAAACTCAACCCTTTCCAAAAGAAGACTCGACAAGTGGTTTTGGGTGATGAAAGTGCTCGAAAGCTTCGTTACGAAGAGCATTACCCTTGGATTATGGAGGACTTTGATGGACAAAACACTTGGGTAGGAAATTATGAAGCTGGACAGGCTGACAGTTTCGTCCTTTTTGTATTTGATGCAGATGGGTTTAAAATGGTTCCTGCTGAGAAATACTATAAAATGACTCCTAGGAACAAGTATCAAACTTTCAGCGCTGAAGAAGCTGAGAAGCGAATGCAAAAAGGAGAACAACCCAACCGATGGGTAATGAAGTACTTCCCAGGAGAAGGCGAGGAAGGTGGTAGTGGAAGTTCCCACAGCGTTTCTAAGCCTACCAACATGAGACGTCGCTTCCGCACTGTGGACACTTATACTCCTGATGAAGACTCTATTCGGCGTATTGAGGACCAAGAAGAAATAGATTTTGATGAGGAATTCGCCGACGATGAAGAAGCACCCATCATGGATGGTAACGAAGAAGACGTAAAGGAAGTGGAAAAGAAAATCAAGAAAGAACTCCGCGGCGATGCAACAGATTCCTTATTTAATGAAAGTGACGAAGAAGATGAGTCTAAATCCAAGATGGATAAAACAGGTTTGAAACTTATCAAGTCTTTGCGATCATTAGAAAAGAACGGGAACTACGAAAGTGACGAAGATATCAATCCATATGCAACTGAAGAATCTTCATCTGATGAGGAAATCGAAACAGCTGAAGCTGGGGCTTCAATTAAAGAAGAAGAAAAAGAGATGGACCCCACTAAAGGCGGTAAGACTGTTAGTGCATCAGCTACTGGAATGCCAGGTGCTGATACTATCAAAAAGGAAAAGAAAGAAAAGAAAATTAAAAAGGATAAACTTAAGAAGGACAAGAAGAAGAAAAAAGGCCAGAATGTTGAGATTGATAGTGAGACTGGTAAAAAAATATACACGAACCTATCTATGGGAATGGTTGTTCTCCAATTATCCCCCACAGCCCTTGGAAACTTTCCTCCCAATGTTTGGAACCCCAATCTTAAGCGCAGACGAGTCGAGGAGAATATCGAAGGTGATGCCGGGAGCAAAGGACCTAAGACCAAAAAGATTAAAATTAAAACCGAGCCTAATGTGTCTGAAGCCAATTCGCTTCCTCCGATATCTGCTCCTTCATCGTCACCTGCTACAGTCAGCGGTACTCCTCTTGCAGCTACATCGGCGCAAGGTAAATCGACGGGTAGTATTTCCAGACAGGGCTCTCCCGAAAATGGCACTGGAAATGCTACTCGCGCTATCCCTGAGCCTACTGATGCAGACCTAATTACGGAAGAAGATGTGGCTTCCATCATTAGGTCTAGCAGGGTCACGGCTAAACAACTGCTTACCTTGTTGAAGCCCAAGCTCAAAAAGCATCCTCGCAATAATGGCTTGTTAAAGGCCTTGGTTCCAAGAATTGCAAAACTAAGTGATGGCTTTTTGGTTTTAAAAGAATAACTGAACGATGCTAAAGCTGTGAAAAAAAAAAGAAACATGAATTGAAATCCTTTTTATAAAGTCAAATGTAAAACCCACACATAATTTTTTTTATTCTAATAATAATTTTGTATGAAAGGTAAAAAAAAAAAAAAAAAAATATGCGGTTCTCTACAAAACTTCGATAATATCATCATCCTCTTCTTCATCATCACTTCCTGTGTGGTGACTATCTTCAATATCATGTGCATCGTCACGCATAAGTACCTGAACTAGGCGCTCACAAGGATCCTGGACTTCATCAATTTCGACATTTTTGTGTAACTCACGAATGATGGAGTAAACACTCTTATCGCGGAGATATTGACGAACCTTTTTGGTAGTTGAAAGAAGCAATAGACACTCCAAATAGGTAGTGAGAATTTGAGGACTTGAATCTCGCTTTTTGTCCTCAGGAAGCAGCTGAAGTTCGTCGGGAAGTTCAAACATTTCGTCTTCAGGAATTTCTTCAGATCCAGCAAGTGGAAGCAAAATATATGGAAGAAGATTAATGGACTCATCAAAAATGAACTTATCATGTGACGGAATGTCAAAAAGACAGTTCTTAATGGTTGAAGCAACACCCGATCGACGAATATTGGATTCAATCTCAGTAAATACAAGAAGTTTGGTAATAGGATATCCGTCATTTTCAAGAGTAATGAAGTAGTCACGGCCTTGCTTGAAACGTGACAAGTCGGCAAAGAAATAAGCCAGGTAGTCGAAGTTAGCAAATTTGTTAAATGATCTATCACTACCCTTGACAAAACAATCCATTAAACAGTCAATAACTTTAGACCCAGGGGTGAATGGAGAGGCTTCTGGCTTAGCGTCCTTGTCAGCAGATTCGGGTGCTGGTGGAGGAGTGTATTTCATTTTGAAGATGCTCGTTATTTGATCTTTCTTGGCGAGATTTGCCAGCAGGATACAGAATAGGTCTGCATGTCTTTGCTTGATGTTCTAAAAACCGTGTTAGATCTACTATTTTCTCAATGTTCCTTTTAACTTACGCAAATCTGGTTTGCTACAAATTCGATTAGCGATTCATCTGAAGCAAGAGAGTCAAGAATCGTCTCGTTATCGCACAAATTAACAAGAATAGTTAGAGCCTGTCCAACTGTAGTTGGCCCTGTCTCTCGGACTAACTTTTTAAGATCCTTGACAGCCTGATAGTCATCTGTCTTGAAAATATGTGCATAAAGGCCTTGCGAGTACCCTACAAGATTGTCTAAGGCAATCTGTCTGACTGCAGGTTGAGGGGAATGGAGGAACCCTACCAGCTAAAAAGGCTTGCATTAGTATAAATTCTAACATGAAATCTAATCATCTAATCTTGCATACTTCTAATAGTTCTGTTGACATGATTTCAATTGAATAGAATCCCTTGATCAGTGGAAAAATGACATTTCAAAATTGGGAAGATCCGAAATTTTTTTTTCAGTTGGTTTAGTAATTTGGGAGTAATCACGTGATTTTGACATTAATATATCCAACCGAATGAAGGAAAAAAAATCTCCAACGTGGCCCTCCTCCTTCTCTTCTAACTTTCATAGAACTTCTTTGATTTACCATTAAGAATATTTCAGTTCATTTCTGAATAGCATATTTTGGTTACTACTTGATTTCTTAGAATTTTCAAGTACTTGTTTGGCTCTATTTTGAGGGGAAAAAGCCCAGATCAACAATACTACAGGAAAACAGGCTCACTAGACTGTGATATAATTGACACCAAGTTTACAGTGGAATGAACTCATTTTCTACTGCTTGGTTTGCTTGGATTCGATTTATTTGACATATTGAAGAATCTTTCTTACTGCTTTGTTTCCTGTTCAATTATTTAAAGAGTTGAATCGAGAAACTTCAATTGCTAATCAATTCACCCATTACTCACTTCTTTTTTCTTTATAATTGCAAAAATGGTTTCAGTAAGTATACAATGACTTATACTCTTCTATTTATACTCACACTTTTAGCAAACCAAATCTCAGTTCTACCTTGCGTCGTTGGATGCTGCTCGAACAAATTCTCAATGGTCAGAAGTTTCAGAGCTCTCCAGAAAGGTTGCTAAGCATAGTTTAGAAGATACTTGTGAGTTAACTATAAGCAATTTATATATATCTTTTACTAACAAAAAATCTCCAGCATTTGCAAGTTCAGCTAATATTGAAGCTCAGGCTCTATTACTTCTGAACCAGCATGACATTGATTATCTGACTCCTCATGAAGTTTTCTGCCAGTCTCAAATTGATGAGCTAGCATCTCAAATGCGTGCGCTCGTAACTAAGGTAAATGATCCCCCTGAGCAGCAATTGATGTATTCAACGATTTTTATGCATTTTCTTCTCCTTCAAGGAAAGTACTCCGAAGTCACTGATAGATATACCACTTCAAATTTTTCTAGGTTTGAAGGCAGTTATAAATTTAATTATTCCCATGTCCTTGCAATTAAGGAATGTGCTATTGTTGGCACTGCTTATGAAGCCCAAAATATGTTTGCAGAAGCCATTAAAGTTTACGAAGGCGGAAATCAATTAATTAAGGACTCTATATCGAAATACAAGGAAGGACTCATTTGGGCAGAGAAATTATATTATCGATTTGGTATGCTCGCAACTTCTTTAACATGGGATGATCAAAGTGTAACTCTAACTGCACTTCATGGTTATCAAAATGTTTGGGAATTAATCCATGCATATCCAACTGTCATTGCTGGAGATTCTGCCAGTGTTCAACGGAGACTAAGTTTGCTCAATCTTCACTTTTTGTATCTGTCATCTGTTCTTCAACGAAATCCAGAGGATGCAGGGGTGAAAAAAGAGGTTCAACGAGTTTCAAAGCTATTTCAAGATACTTTATTCCAATCAACGGCACTAATAACTTCAAAAGCTTCTAACATCCCTATTGAACAATTTATCGATGGCCTCTTTAAAAATTGGCTTAACACAATGCATTTGCATGGGCCTCTTGGCTTGGTTGTTGAAAAACAAGACATTATAGAAACTAATAATCTTTTAAAAGTCTTGCGACAGGCATCAATGAAAACTTTTCACTCATGTGCTATCATGAGATACTTGGTATTTGTGCTAACGGCTCTGGGACAATATGAAGAGGCATTGAGTGCGTTTAATACTTATGTCGCATATCAGGAAAAGGCTCGCATACGCCAGGCCAGCTATAAGACTTCTTCATCAGTTGAAGATATATCGCCGCAGTCTAAGCAACTGCAATCGGGAGATGACGATAAATCTGTAGTAGGAGTATTTTCCAAAGCTATAGATGTGATGGTAATTGTGAAAAAGGATGGGAATATGGCCAGAAATACTGCTGACAGATTGCGAAGCTGGCTCAATAATGAAACATTTATTAGCTCACGTGGAAAGAACCGCAAACGACAAGGCCATGATAGAAATATTAGCAGCACTAGCTCTGTTATTAGTGCAGATCTTAGAGACGGATTTGCTCTAGTTTGGGCATCTATTGGTAGAGCATATGCTCTTTATGCATATCAAGCTAATACAAGTGAGGAGCGTGAACAAGTCTATGAACTGGCCGTTTCCTCTTATGAAAGTTCTTTGGGCTACCATCCAGAAGATGCTCAAATTTACTTTGATTTTGCTTTATTACTAGCTCAGAACAGTCAACTAAAACATTCAATGAGGATTGTGAGAGAGGGGCTCATGGTGGACAAATCTCACGTTTTACTATGGCACCTCATTGGTCTTCTTTTATCTGCAATGGAAGACTATGAAAAGGCACTTCAAGCTGTCAGCAATGCTCTTGGCATGTTTTCCGAGAAATCCAAATCATCTCCATCTTCTTTACTGGACTTAGAGAAAAGTCAGTATCTTCAAGTTAAAATGACTGAAGTGGCTATTTATGAAGCTTCTGAAGGTATTGATAGAGCTCTTGAACTTATTCCTGATGTTTTTTCTCTTTATGGAGAGCTCCATCCTCCTGCTGAAACAAAGGAAGCTGTTCCAGAGGTCGAGGAGGATTATGAAATTGTGCCAACAAAGTCACGATTATTTATCAAAAATCTCAAGCCTGGCCTTGGGCTTTCAAGAACTTTAAGTCGCACTCCATTTCGTGGACATAAAAAAGATCATAGTGTGGCATCTACCAATGTGTCCGTCCCCAGGCTATCTACTGCTTCTAGAGTCGCTCCTCCAAGTCTTCCACATCTAACGGATAAAGCATCACGTAAGGACTTAAATAAGTTATGGCTATGGACCGCTGGTTTGTATCGTCGTGGTGGACTTTCCCAGGATGCTGAGGAAGCTTTATTGGAAGCCGAAAAGGTTGGAGGACTTTCTGCTGATGCCAGAGTAGAGCTAGGACTATTGATCAAAAAGGAACGTCCTGCCCTTGCATTGAAAGAATTTGAAGCTGCCTTGGAAATTGACAAAGACAATATTAGGGCGATTGTGGCATTTGTGAATCTTATTTATGATCACAGTGAAAGCCAGCATACTGAAAGCCATCATACTGAACCAAAAGAGAACGTTACATTTAATAATCCGTTTGGCGAAGAATTTAATGATGAGGACGAATTCAATCCTGAGCCTATCACAGTTACTCCTAATGGAAACGGCCAAGCCCAGAATTCCAGATCTCAGAGTCACGCTGATTCTAAGTCTAAAACATCTGTGAAGAACCAAAAAACAGAGTCTGCTCATGACTCTATTTTTATTTCGCACAATGATCAGCTTGCTGCTGGAACCCGTGCTCAGGGTCTTTTGGAGATGCTACTTCAAAGTGGTCGAGGCTTCAATTGCTCTGAAGGTTGGTGGCTAATGTCGCTAACTAAGGAGCGAGAAGGAGATAAAATAGGAGCTGCTGCTGCCTTATGGAAGTGCGTTGGGTTAGAGGAATCCAGAGGAGTTAGAGGATTTTCTGTCCTTGAATACTGAAAACTTGTAATCTTTTAAATTCATTTAGATAATAATTAATTTCCATTTACATATACATGTACATCTTTAATCACTTGTGTACTTTCATATACAGCTCCACAAACTCAAGCTTTTTCTTAGCATTAGATTTCTCCACTAAATAATTTATTGGTTCACTATCTATGGTAGGGCTAGGGCATAAACAGCCAAGTCTGTCCCAAAACCCAGAAAGACCTTTTCTCAGAAAATCTGTTTGTAAATGAAAGAGTTCGTATAATTTGATTTCTAAACTAACAGAACTATTAGAATAACTTTTTAGAAAAGACAAGAACTTCGCTCAAACATATCATTTATACTTTCTCATCTTTAATTTTCATTGTTGAAATCCTATCACTATTTTTAGCATATTATGGTGGCAACAGATTTCCTTCAAAAGGCGATTGATATCGTTCAGAAAGCTATAGAAGCAGATACTGCAGGGCAATATGAAGAAGCATATAAACAATACTACAATGGACTGGAATACTTCATGACCGCAATAAAATGTAAGTTCTAACAGTTACTTGAAATTTGGTTTGATGCTAATCTTTTATCTTCGTTAATATTATTGTTATTTTTCGTTCGGTACTTTAGATGAAAAAAATCCCAAAAGTCAACAACTTATTAGGGATAAGGCAACTGAGTATATGGCAAGAGCTGAGCAACTTAAAGATCATTTAGACAAGGCTGAAAAGAAATCAGAGACGTCAGAAACCAGTACCAGTGGAGCAACCAAAGCCAAAAAAGCTGGAGATGACGATGATTCAGATTCGAAGAAACTTAGAAGTGCGCTGTCTGGAGCCATTTTGTCTGAAAAGCCAAATGTGCGATGGGAGGACATTGCTGGATTAGATGGAGCCAAGGAGGCGCTGAAGGAAGCAGTCATCTTACCGGTTCGATTTCCTCACCTCTTCACTGGCAAGCGTAAACCTTTATCAGGCATTCTGCTGTATGGACCCCCAGGTACTGGTAAATCTTTCTTAGCTAAGGCAGTCGCCACAGAAGCTAACTCCACATTCTTCTCTGTATCTTCATCTGACCTTGTCTCCAAATGGATGGGTGAAAGTGAGCGACTTGTGAAACAACTCTTTACCATGGCTCGTGAGAACAAACCCTCTATCATTTTTATTGACGAAGTGGATGCATTATGTGGACCTCGTGGCGAAGGAGAATCAGAAGCTTCTAGACGTATTAAGACTGAACTACTGGTTCAAATGAACGGTGTGGGTAATGACTCTGCTGGTGTTTTAGTTCTTGGTGCTACCAACATTCCATGGCAACTCGACGCTGCTATTCGACGTCGTTTTGAACGCCGCATTTACATATCATTGCCTGAAGTTGAGGCTCGCACCAGAATGTTCCAACTCAATGTTGGCAATACCCCATGTACGCTTAGTACCCAGGACTATCGGCTACTGGCTGAAATGACCGATGGATATTCAGGACACGACGTGGCTGTATCAGTGCGAGATGCTCTCATGCAACCAATTCGAAAAATTCAAATGGCCACACACTTTAAGCAAGTTGAAGTACAAAATCCTGAAGATCAGAGTACCACTCTTAAATACACGCCTTGTTCGCCTGGTGACCCTGGATCAAAGGAAATGAATTGGATGGAGTTAGGTACCGATGAACTCCAAGAGCCACCTTTGACTGTGAAAGATTTTATTAAGGCTGTTAAATCTACCAGACCTACTGTGAACCAGAGTGATATTGCGAAACAAGAAGACTTTACAAACGATTTTGGTCAGGAAGGTAACTAAATATACGATATGTTAATTTTCAGCATATACATCTTGTTTTATAAATCAATGAACAAAAAATGATTGTAATAATAGTTATTTCTTTTCTCCTCAATATTTATAGAAGTGGAATTAAGAGTAAACCAAAATAATACTAACAACGATGAAAGAAAAAAAAATGATAATAAAACATAATAATAATAATAAAAACGAGAAAGCCATTCTATTTGAATGTATACATGACTAGAATATTCTCTTAATAGTCAACTGGCTGAACAGTAGTACCCTGCACAATAGAACCCCATCCAATTAATCTCCAATGTTTTCCAATTCTTCTAGACAATGCAATCTTTTCACCGATTTCGGTACAAGCTGGCTTTGTCAACGTCAGTTTAGCCATATCAGCTTTGACGTTTGTAACAACAGCACCTGCAGTGGATGAACCAATGTTGACCATGAGAACCTCACGCTTAGCAAGCTTCTCAACCTTGGCGTTTTTGCCATCCTCGGTCTTAACACCAAGAAGTCTTCGCAGAAGGAAGTAGTTGATTTCCAGCTCAATGTAGATTTCAGGAAGATGGCCACGGTGTCCGAGAACTTGACCAACAAGTCTATCGGCTCTACAAAGGGTAGGGTCTACTCTGGTACCAACACCGATAAGACCACCAGGAACTGCGAATTTCAGATCATTATTTTCAGCAAAAAGTGTGATGATTCTGGATCGAATAGGTCTGCAAATAACAGCGCCATCATCTCCCTTTTCAACAATACCAGGGCGGACTTCGATCTCATCTCCGATTCTTAGAACACCACTCAAAATAGATCCACCAGCAACACCTCCCTTGAGCTCATCAATATCAGCACCAGGCTTGTTGATATCAAATGATCTAATGACGATAAGTCGAGGAGATGCGGTAAAATCTCTTTGGGGCACTGGGATTTTGTTGACAATGAATTCATTGACAGCATCGATGTTATACTTGAGCTGTGCGGAAATAGGAACAATAGGAGCGCCATCGGCAGATGTACCCTTAATAAACTTTAAAATACTCTTGTGATGCTCAAGAACAGATTCTTCTCTCATCAGATCGGCCTTGTTCTGCAAAATGATGATATGCTTCAGTTTCATAATCTCAATAGCAGCCAAGTGCTCAGATGTTTGAGGTTGAGGGCAGGATTCATTTGCAGCAATCAACAGAAGAGCTGCATCCATAACAGCAGCTCCGGAAAGCATAGTACTCATGAGAATGTCGTGACCAGGGCAATCGACGAAAGAAACATGGCGAAGCAGTTCATATCTGCCTTCATGACCAGGAACCTCACATTTTGGTGAGATCTCCTTTCCAGAGGGAAATGATTTGTAGCAGTCAGGTCGAGGACAATCAGGATCAGTACTTCGATAAATTTTAGCGTTAGCATAACCAAGACGAATTGTAATGTTTCTTTCTAACTCGTTCTTAAAACGGACAGTTTGGACTCCTGAGATGGCTTTGACGACTGTACTCTTACCGTGAGCGACATGACCAATGGTACCGATGTTGATGGTGGCTTGACGTCCAATAATCTCAGGGCTCAGAGGAGTCAGTTTGGTGAAATCCGGATTTTCTGGTTGTTCAGGCAGACCACCACCTTCTTCGAACTCCTTTTGTTGGCGCTCAGCATCTGTAAGGCCATCTCCTAGACCAGCAAAAGAAACAGATTTTTTTACAGGAACTTCTGGCGCAGCCTCCTCAGTAGCTTCTACTTGTTCTTCTTCGTCGAATTCCTCTTCAACGGGGGTTTCAAACTCTTGGCCGCCAATAATAATATCAGGGACTTGATCTTGGAAATCAGTCATTCTTGGGTAACAAAACTGTTAGATTCAAAGTCTTATCAATGAATGATATCTTTATATATCAGAGTACTCCAGTGCTAGAGATCAAATACTAATAGCGCCACCACAGTATATTGATCTTGCTTGGATAGGATGAATTGAACTTACTTGAAAATATTTATTCCCTAAATATCACAACTAAAACTCCTTTTGTAGAATGTTATTAACTGTAATCCTTGACAATAGCTTGATGCTGTTATAAGGCTAATCGGTCCTTTATTTGAGGTTTTGCTTCGCTCACAAGGTGGTTCAAAGTAAATTTTTTGCTTGTAACGTTGACTCACTGTGAGTTTTTCGCCAGACTGTGAACTTTTTTTTCAGACTCAGAAATACGCATATGTAAGCCCTTAACCTGATTTGGTTTTCCCATACTATTCCTTGACCTCTGATGAAGGAGACAAACCGAGAGTCCTAAATAACCAGATATGAAATACACCAGGGTGTTTTTAAGGTAGAATTGAAAAAAAAAAACATCAGATATCACTGTTGATACATGTAAGTAATTGCAATAGTGGTTCTTACTTTGTATACAGAAATATCATTTCTATGCCGTTATACCTCACGAAGCCCAATTTAAAGAAGTATATGAAGCCAGCCTAGGGTAAGAGATGAGTACAATCCACCACGTCAATAGGCTAACTTAAAGATCTCTATTCATAATTTTTACTTCAACTCAAACACTGGAATTTCCCTATTCCATCCATCTACGACAGTAATTTACAATTCATCATCAAGTACAATCTCCGTGGGCAAATTTTTTTATTTTTTTTTTGGTAATTCTTAAATTAAAGACATAATACAAACATACTTTTCCTGGACAACCAAAAATACCATTTATTTCAAAGGAATGAAACGGGAAGAGTGGGTAGAACCAATACCAGGTCTGCCGTGTCTAGTGGGAATGTAAGAGATGGAGAGCTCACCAAGGTAGTGGCCGGTCATCTCAGGCTTGATCTCAACCTGGTTGAAGGCCTTACCGTTGTAGATACCGATGACAGATCCGATCATCTCGGGAACGATGATCATGTTACGGAGATGAGTCTTGACAGGAGCAGGCTTCTCATTGGGGGCAGCGTTCTGCTTGGCAATACGGAGCTTCTTAATGAGACCCATGGGCTTGCTGTTAAGACCACGAGTGAATCTGCGGCGGGCACGAGCATGGACAATCTCGCTGAACTCCTTAGTGTCAAGCTTAAGGAGATCAGGAAGGTCAACACCACGGTAGGAGAACTTCTTGAAGTTTCTCTTCTTGCGGTTTTCTAAACTTCTGTTAGTAAACCTACTTCCAATGAAAATATAATAATCAACATCGTCAAACTTGGCTTAATCCAATTTAAACACATGGGCTGGAATGAGATGAAATAAAACAACGCAACGACTACTCCATTAAAGATAGTCGAAACATGCTTTAGTCGGAAACTACAGAACGTTATGGTTGTCTTCAGATAGAATTCGTGATTGTCGCTGATCATGCTGTTGTAAAGGCCCAGCATATAAAATTTTTTCAACACCAACAAAAATCATCTCTAATTCCAACAGGTCGATCAATACAATGGGCGAGAGTTTAAATAAGTTTCGAAGATTAAACCAAGTTGACGACGAAAAGAAAAATAACGAAACCAAAGGATATCACGTACCAGACTCAATTTGCTGCTCTTCAGACATGTTGATATGTGTTGCTGTGTGTTGATGGCTCAGAGGCTGCTTGTCGAAGTTTTCACGCGCAAAGTCAAAGGAAAAACCAGAAAATCAATTCGAAAGGCCCCAGGTTTGGTTGTGGTTTCAAGTTTACTGAGGGAAATACTGGGACCGATAAAATGTGACTGTTAAATTGCTATGATTAGGGCTATGACCTAAGATATGGTCTCAAATCTACGTCGGCGTATATATAGTCATGATTGGGACTTTGTCTAGTAATACTTTTCTCATAGTTGAATGAGTAGAAACCACTCTGATTTCAATTTCGAATTTGAATTTGAATTTTTTTCCCTTCTTCTTTTCTCCAAGGAATAGTCTGCTTTCTCTTAGCTTAAATCGTGATTATTTCAGCTTCCACAAAACACAAATCAATTATCAAAAAGTAAGTCCCTTTTTTCTTCAGTTAATGTCTGCGATACTAGTCCGTTGTCAAGTTATTCCATAAAATTTTTTCAGAATGGCTATTCACAGTATTTTTCCACCTATCTGTTGAACATCTTGCTAACAACCTTTTACAGTGAAGTACCTTGCTGCCTACCTTTTGCTCACCACCGGTGGTAACGCCTCCCCTTCTGCTGCCGATATCAAGGCTGTTCTTTCCTCTGTTGGTATTGAGGCTGAGGATGACCGTATCTCTGCTCTTATCGCTGAGCTTGAGGGCAAGGATATTCAGGAACTCATTGCTGAGGGATCCTCCAAGCTTGCCTCTGTCCCCACTGGTGGCGCTGCTGCTGGTGGTGCTTCCGCTGCTGCTGGTGGTGCTGCCGCTGAGGCCGCTGCCGTCGAGGAGGAGGAAGAAGAGGCTGAGGAGTCTGACGACGACATGGGATTGGGTCTTTTCGACTAAATGCTGCTCTTGTTCGTTCAAATTTCTTTTATGCCCCTTTATAATTCAAAAAGTTTGTATTCTGTATTAATTAGATTGTGATACTTGTGCTGCTAAATTTCAATTCTTGTAAAATGAGAAAGTAAGTTGGTACATTGATTTACCTCCCATAACTTGATTTACAAATTATAAAAGAAAAAAGAAAATTAAAAAAAAATAATGAACACTACCTTTAATTATCCCACTTATATCAACGTCAAAATGAATGTGTATGGTGAAGTCACACAGATAGATTCAAGCGGATTTCCTGACATAGAATATAAAGGTATGACCGATATTGTCTTGAAATAATACTAGATGCGTTACTAACAGTGCTGCGAAGAACTCAAAACTTATCAACAACTAACTCACCGCAATGACAAGCAACGCTATGAAGGGGAGAGCATACGCCTAACAAGTGGACAAGGCTCTCACCAATTGTCCAAAAAGCAAATTGAGACTGCCATGACACAATTTCCTGGTCAAAAGATTATTTTCAACTCTAAAATATCTAAGAAAGCAATGTCTATATCTCAACGATCTACTTCAAGATTTGGATCAGGTATCGCACTGAAAAAGACGTTAGGGGCGAAAATGAACCTAATGGATCAACAAAAAACACCGGAAGTTCTTACTCTTAAATTTTCTGACAATAATTACCGATTAAATGAACAAATTGCTCTAGAAGAGATCATTGCAGATATATGTCAAGCCTTTCAAAATTCAGTTCTTGCACCTATTCCTGGGATGGAGGATGATACACCTCCTAAAGTGTCTTCAGAAGACTTTTTGGCAGTAGAACGAATTTATAGATTAGGATTTGTCGCTGTTGAGTCACTCTGGTTACGCATTGAACCCATGATAGATAGATTTATTGATCAATGCATGATCAATCTGAATAAGTGGGCAGAAAATCTAGATAAGAAGCCATATTCACTAGCATGTATGGAATTTGGAGAACGATTTGCAAACACATTTGATATAATTGAATCTAGGCTACATCTCGCTGAGTCTTTACTCTGTAATATCGACCGTGGAGTACTTCAAGCAGTATGGGGCTATCCTGGAATATTTACGGCCGCTATTAAAAAACTCAGTTATAACCTAGCTGATAGCAAGGTTAGATATGGAATACTGTCAGCCATTATTTCTATACTTTGCGAAGTTCGAGATAATAATATGGTTCGAGTTAACGTGGCTCTCAAACTCATTGAAATTTCCTGGCAAACAAACGTCTTCAATTGCAGGCAATTCAGGACGGTAATCGAGAATAGATTCAAGTATGAACTATGTTTTAGGTTTGATTTTAAAAATATGAAACCTCTTGAACTTTTCAAATTAGTGCAAAGACATAAGCGAAATCTTGATACATTTCACTCCAAAATTCCATCCCAGATCAGAGGTGGCTTGGTGCCAATTTCATTTTCAAAACTTATAGTTCCTTTAGAACTTTACAATTATCAGACTGAATTCACTGGCACCATAAATCGTGCTGTAATGAATGGCCCAATTTCTCTTATGGCTGTCTTGAGGGAAATTAACGAAGTCTGCACTTATTATAGCATTTACAGTGGACTAAAGGAATGCGTCGAGACCAATCTTGTCCACATTTTCAGAGCCTCCTGCGATATGAAGCCAACAGCACTCACTTTTATACTATTAAAGCTCTATAGAAAGTTAGAAGTCTTTGTTTCTTTTCAGGATCCACGCCTGCAAGAAGATGTTCGGCGAATTTATATTAAACAATGGAGACTCATGATTTTAGGTAACAACAATTGGGATGAACGTGTGATCATATCACTTTCCAAGTGTCTTGATAGGATAGCAAAACTTAAGACATCCTATGAACAAAAAGCCCGAGAAATTCAGCCATTATTTCTCACAGTTCAAAGTAAGGACTTGATGTATGCCTATTATCAACGAGATTTGGCTAAACGACTTATGAGCTATCAACATTGTAACACTATGGACCGGGATACAATTCATGAAAATGCCAAAATTGAGAAAGACCTCGTTAACATTTTATTTCCTGAGAACAGCACTCCCGAAATCAAATCCATACTTGCAATGATAACTAATGCTGAGGATTCTTCTGACGATATTGAAAATGTTCAAAATCTCCTAGGCGATATACACTCACCACTTGAATTTACGGCTATGATCAAGACAGAAAGTGACTGGCCTCACTTGAACAAACTCAAAACTTCTGTTAAAATACCTAAAGAGTTACAGCAAATTCTTAAGCAATATGGAAAGGCCTATCAAAAATTACAGAAAAAGAAATTAACGTGGACTCAGGTAGAAGATGTTGTGGAAATTACAGGAGAATTCGAATCTGGACCTAAACAAATGGTGATGAACCTTTTTCAATCAGCCATTATGCTAATGTTTAACAGCGCAAAAGCAAGTGCGAACGGATTAACATATAAAACAATAGCCACGGGAACTGGCATGAAGAAGAATGATTTGAATCCTGCATTGCACTGTTTGGTGATGGGCCGCATCCGTATTCTAGGTATTACTCGAGCCGATATGACAAGTGGATCAAGTAAGGCCAAGTGTGTTTACAAACCTTCTAAAGTTGAAGATTATAATAGCCTTGATCGTTTCCATGTATTGGACGAACCAATATATTATTTTAATAAGGACGACAGTGACAAGAATTTGGAATCCCCCAATGATGAAAACAAGCTGATATTTACAGGTTACCTTGTTTCAGGCAAATACAATCCTAAGGGAGGTGGTTATAAAAAACCGGCCCCATTCTTTGACGAAGACCCACTTAGAGAAAATCGCAGTCTTGAACTCCAGGCACTTATTTTGCGAATCATGAAAAAAATCGAGGCTGCGAGCTTGCCGAATATATTCAAATGTGTGAACGAAGCCCTGGCTGGACATGAGGTTTTGCAAAGTAAATTTGGGCCAGTACGAGACCCAGTTTCTAACGAAGAATTTGTAGATGCGTTTAACAAGTTGCTGAGCTCCTCTGTTAAAGTTATTGAACCCGCTAGGGGTAATAGATATTCTTATGTGCCCGAGATCATGGATTGTACGGACGTGGAGAGAGAGAGTGAGAGTGACTTTTAACTCATTATATTTACATGAAATAGTTCTATTATGCAGTATAAATGAATTTCAATGAATAGGGAAAAAAAAAAATAGTAAAAAACATAGCAAATAGAACGAACAATAATGAGAGCAATTATGAATACACATAGAACAACTGAAATATAAATCACTCTGCTTCAAAAATATGGTCACAATTATACAGAATAGTCTCAATAACTCGAGCTTGGAGTGCCATTTCTGTAATGTTGTCATGATCAGCTGCCATCAATACTGATCCCCACATGTTACCCAGATTAATGGTAGCCATGCGATTGATTGCTTCGTGTCGACTGACTCGGTCTAGATGGAACATGAGGTACCTCAAAACAGTGTAATTTGAATCTGACAACTTATTGACCACCTCGTGGATAGCGTCCCGTCGTTTCCAGTCATTGTCTATTTTGGCAGCTTCTATAAATTCATGATGATACTCTTGTGTAAGCAAAGGATCTGGAAGTTCTTGGAAGTACAGCTTCAGTGTGCCAGATACCGCGTGGATATCAGTGATACCGAAGCGTGCAGGCTGGCTTAGATCCACCGAGTTAGGGTCAGTATCAAATAGGTGTTTCAGCACTTGAATTTGTGATGGGTTGCCTGAATGTCTATAAATACCTTCTGCGTCAAGTCCAAATTGATCAATAGCAGAAACACATTGCGATACAACGCGAGGTACAGGAACAGGATCTGGCAAAGCCTCAAACTCGATGATATCGTCGAGAGAAGTTCCAAAACTACTCATAACATATCTCACACCCCCATGAACGGGGGAGTGTGATTGAGAGGAATGAAATGCTTCGAGGGGAATGCTGCCACTCTTAGCAGAATATGGCGGAGACATGGAGTTGAGTTCACGATTTACGTTGGAGTAATCGTAGGCTCTCGAGTCAGGTTCTGAGTAATTCTGGGAAGAAAATGACACGGGAGATACCATACCAGATCCTCGTGTAGGGCTGGGAAATGAGGGGGTTGTTTCTTTCAAAAGAACTGGGGCTGGAGAGCTGGAACGGAATTGAGAATTGGTGCCTACACTCGCTGGACGAGGGACCAAGCTCAAGCCAGGCGTGAACGAATTGCCTCCAGACATGTAAGGATGCTGAACAAATGTAACCTCTCGGCGGTTCATTTCCTTTTTTGTATTTGGGATTTTGAGAATATCATTATAAAAGTCAAGATCATTGTCCACCTTGGAGACGATCTCCTTGAGGCTTGGAGGACCTGAAGCCGAGCCAGACGGCTTTAGAGGAGATACTATGAAGCCACCATTGAGTGCCAAGGTCTCATTAAGAGTTGCATATTTTTGGAATTGAAGACTCATTCCTGAATCACATTCCTGAATGAGGTCCTTGAGCATCTTGATATGCTGTGGACGCAATTGGGACATGAGTTCTTTGCGGAGATTTTGCATCCCAGTGACCTTTTGACTATAGTCATTTTCAGCAGATGCAATTTTGGACTGGAGCTCTTGCTCATGCTGGGGATTATTTTTGGACTTGAAACCAAATTTAGTTTTATTAGGGTCTTTTAGACGCTCCATTTCATCACAAAGAGAGTTATACTTTGATTTTGCTTTTTCTGCTGCTTGCTCAGCGTCCACTACGCATTTTTCATGTCGCATAGAGGTTTCTTTAAGAGATTTTCTGGCTTTTTCGTTTTTTTTGGCGAGCTCCTGTAGTTCGTCATGCATGGTATGGAGGGATGCGACAAAAGCGTGGCCAGCGTCGCTGAGACGGTCGTTAATGTTCATCATTTCATCAAACTGGCGTGCAAAGGTACCTTGACGGCCATCGGGCTTTTTGATAGAATCCCGCGTGCCCTTGGATAACCGCTTCAAGTCAGTAAGCCGCTCACTTTCAATGGAGGCCCGCTTTTTAATATAGGTAGCGAAATCACGGGTGGAGACGACACTTTGTTTCAGTCTCGATACCAGACACTCAATTCCAACCTAGCAAAGTATTAGTTACTGATATAGTGAAATCGGGGTTCCAACTACTTACATCTGAAAGGAGGATTTTTTTGAGCTTGGGATCTTCTAGCAAGTAGGCAGAGTTCGTGGCAGGCAATGCAGCCGATGAGGCATTACTTGATATTCCCAGACCATCAGGAACAGATGATATTTTTGAGAAATCAGGTGAAGAAGGGTTTGTGTTAGATGCTGTTGTTCCAGCAGTGGTGGCTGGATTTAGGTCTACATTGTCGCTAAAGGCGCCGATAGAAGCGACGGAGGGCGAGGAGTAGGTGTCAGAGTTGTCGATGAGATGGGCCATAAGGATCAATTAGCTAGGATCACGATAAGATTAATAGAGAGAAAGAAGAAGGAAGGAAAAAGAGAAAAAGGGAGGAGAAATCGTAGTTTTAAATGGTTTTTGGGCGAGTTCCACATAGAAAACAAAACACAACAAAAAGTCTGTTTATTTTTGTTGTGATTTGGAAGTTGGGTGGAACTGCACCGTTTTTGCATACAAAACAACAAAAACCCATGTAGATCTAGGGCTCCTCCTGCCTCGTAGGTAATATGGCCAGCCATCCATCTTGGACATTGAACTTCGTGAACTCCATGATCTCTGTAAAATAAAATTGACTACCGCTATCATACATTAAATATTACTGTCCTCACTACTTGTATGAGCGACTCTGTGAAAACTTGGACATTTTAAAAAGTGAAAGAGGGTGTGTGCGCGTATGTTTACATCTCTGTTTACTTTTGACTGCGCTTTGGTAACAGCCCCGGAACTGACCTCGTAAAAGCGTGCAACCCAGAGAGAGATGAGATCTGATTTTGGTGTTTATTGCCTATGGCTGGTTAATTAAGCTCAGTTTAAGCTCAGTTTATTCCGTATTTCAGTGTTTGACTCTGCCTTATAAACCCTGCCATTCTTGTTGTGTCTCTTGTTATTCTATAAACTTGAAGACCTAAATATGGAGGTGGTTCGACGTCATCATACACAATCAAAGCTTGGAAAGGCAAAAGAGATTGGCAGCGATTTAATATTTCAAAGATTCAAAAGATTCAGCGACTCAAAGACTTTAAGATTCACAAGATTCAGCGATGTCTCAAGGATTTAATTATTCACAGTGCAAGTCGTCCTATCCTTTATTCTACCTAGTGCGCATGAAGCTCATGTTTGTCCCCACAAAACCAGTAAGATTAACAGCAGCCAGTCGATAGAGTCCAGATTAAGCAGACCAAACCAAAACCTCCAGTATTTACAGTTCGTTTCGTCGTTGAAGAGAAAAAAAAAATAAAAAAACGAACAAAAACAGGTTTGACTATGTAATTTCGTTTAAGTACCAGATGCAGAGGAAGAAGAAGAAGAAGAAGAAGAAAGAGAAGCCTGTCCGTACTTTTTTATTTATTTAATTTTGCTACTACCCGTTTAGTTTGCATTTGCATCCATCCACCGTTGAATGAACTCGGTCGTCGTTCCATGATGGCAATATCAGTATCGGTATCAGTATCAGTAGCAAAGGATGTCTTTTCTCCTTGGTGTCAACTTAATTTCCACCAGCAACCAGCAACCACCAGCACCAACGTCTCCCCATTCTCCACGGTGTTACTTCAATATCTTCTTTTAGGGGAACGAAGTGTCATATCCACATTTTGACAGCTTTCTTGGGAAAAAAAACAAAAAAAAAACCAATGACACTATGGTACCAGGTCTTTTTCACTGCTAAAACAGCCCAAAACAGCACTGTTTTTTAAGGAAAAAAAAAAAAAAAATTAAAAATTAAAAAAAAAAAAAAAAAACCCAAAAAAAAGGGGTACACCTCACCATATTAATTTAAATGTTATTCTTTCCCACTTTCAAAACTTCACCACTAACAGACTCTTTTTTCCTACTTTTCTGTTTCCCCTTCACTTCCTCCTTCTTTTTCGCCTCTCTCGACACCTCTTCCCACCCTACGCTACACTCTATCTCATACTGTACGTGCTTTGTGCTGCTCGTCTTCGTGTCTGCCGTCGCTCGTTCTCTATTTGCTTTGTTCTGTAGCCGTCTCAATTTTAGTTTCTCCATAGAACAAGACGACTCTTGTGTGGATCAGACCTTGTTCCACCTAATCTCCGCTGAATCCTTCTGATAACGCTCGCACCGCGATTATCCTAAAATGCGCAGCATAAAATGTGTTGTCACCGGTGATGGGTAAGTACTTCATGATAGTCCCTGTCCTATTTAAACTGAAATGGTGCTAACTGTGAATGTCTCGTTCAGTGCGGTTGGAAAAACATGCATGCTAATTAGCTACACCACCAACGCCTTTCCTGGAGAATATATTCCTACCGTGTAAGTAACTTCAACACTTTTATTCTTGGATCTTTTATAATAGTAATTACGACTGCGATCATTATTATCATTATTATTATCATTATCGTTCTTTATATCGGTGTATTTACTAACCCTGCTAGTTTTGACAACTATTCGGCCAATGTCATGGTGGACTCAAAACCCATTAATCTAGGCCTGTGGGATACTGCTGGACAGGAAGACTATGACCGCCTAAGACCTCTATCATACCCTCAAACAGGTGTGTTTCTCATATGTTTTTCTCTGGTATCGCCTCCTTCATTTGAAAACGTCAAGACCAAATGGTACCCAGAAGTCTCCCATCACGCACCAGATACGCCCATCATTCTTGTCGGCACCAAACTCGATCTGCGCGAAGACCGCGAAACCGTGGATAAGCTCAAGGAAAAGCGACAGGCTCCCATTACCTATACACAAGGTTTACAGTGCGCCAAAGAAATCGGCGCCGTCAAGTATCTTGAATGTTCTGCTCTCACACAAAAGGGCCTAAAGGCGGTCTTTGACGAGGCCATCCATGTGGCCCTGACTCCTCAAGTTCCTAAGAAAAAGAAGAAGAAGTGCGTAATTGTTTAATCTAGCACTCGAGGGTTTTTGTTGTCTTTTGTTTTGCCATCTTCCTCTTTGTCTTTCGCCATCCCACGCTCTGTTATGATTATTTTTTGTTTTCACTATTCCAATATTACCATGTTCCCTCATTGCCTTGCCTTGTGTTTTGCTAGATTACTTTTACTTCCTTCTAATCTCTATGTTCTCTATTCCGCAGTGTTGTTATTTCTAGTTTTATCATTACTGTTTTATTATTATTTTTATTATTATTATTATTACTACTACTACTACTACTAACTATTATTACTCATATTACTACTACCACTATTACTATTACTACACCTACACCTACCCCTACTGCTATCTTTTTGTGCGCCTCCCTCTTATGGTCATTTAATATATATGCTGCTTCTGCCACTACTGCTGTCTTTTTAATTATTTGATCTGCACATCCATAGAATAAAACCAGAATATATAATTGCTATTTAATATAAAACAAGAATATCAACTTTTCAAATCAACATAAAAAATATAATCACAATCTAGATGCAAGTCTAATGTACCAAATAAGATCATGTCCATCAAGCTAGCCCACATGGAGGATGGACTACTGGATTCTATTAAGTCTAGAAGGATGAACACCACTACTTGCCTGCTCTTTCTTTTCGTTGGTTCTCTCCTTCTGCTGCTTTCTTCGCTCAGCCTTCTCCTTCTTTGCCCTCACCTCAGCTTCTTCCTTCAATCGGTCCTGAGTTTCTGCTGCAAACTTGTCCTTCTTTTCTTGAATCTTGTTCCGCCGATTAGCAGAGTTTCCACCACCACCAGCAGTCAATTCCACGTTAATACGCCTCCTCATAAACATAGAATGGTGCATTCGTAAAGCTACATTGAGACGGCGGGATGCATCGTCTCCTGAGAATTCAACAAATGCAAACCCACTGTTCTCGCGTGGTCGAATGAGATCAGGAGCAGCTGCTGAGAAATGAGATTCGAGCGATTCGAGTTTATACTGGAACGGCAGGTTTCCAACAAACAGAATAAATCGAGGAGGAGTTTTTTTCTTTTGGCCAGGCTGAGTATTATTACCAGTGGATTTCTGTTTCTTAAGCTTTTTACTTGATTCCTTTGAGCTTGGAGTTTCTCCCTCGTTATTTTCGTTATCGTCTTCGTCGTTACTAGCTTTGCGCTTCTTGGTCTGGGTTTCTTCGTCTTTTTTCTCCTTCTTTGACTTCTTTTTATCTTCGGTTTCTTCTTCAGGTTCGGCTCCCGACTTTTTATTACTCCTAAACTTTGCAGCTTTCTTTTGTTTCTTGGACAGTTTCTTGGATTCAGAAGCACCGTCTTTTGTGTCTTCAACTTCAGCAGGTGCAGGAGAAGAAGGCTGCTCTTCAACCTTAGTATCCTCTTTACTGCCCTCCTTACTACTGCTTTTACTTCCCATTATTAAAGTCTTGGAATTGAGAGATGGAATATAACCTAGAAATCGGCTATATTTTGGGTTCTTGAATCAAATTGTGTAAGTTGAAAACTTGTACGAAACGAAAACTCCCAAAGAAAATTTTTTTGTTTTTAATTTTTTTTAATGTCCCAATGGTTTGTTAATTGATATTCTACAGACCCTTAAATGCTACACCTTGGATCCATCACTCAACTTGGAGGTTAGAATGCTAATAAATATAGAAAATTTAGTTCAAATGAAGCTTGCAGAGCGTTTTATTTCATATTTTCAGTCTTCTAATAATTTTAGTTCTCCCAGTTAATCCAATGAATCACATCTAACTGACCTTACAATACCCATGCCGATGGTTATGACAAGCTTTGTATGGCAGGTTAGTCCATGCTAGGAAATTATAAGTCATATCAAAGATAAACATGTACAGCAAAACTGCTGGCGATTTTTAATTATAGTTAGTAGTGAGTGCTGCGATGTACGGGAAATATAATGTCTGGAGAATGTCAAGCATTTCAATATCGGCTCATCATTGATCTTGGGGAAACACATCACATATAAGCAAGGAATTGGTAAATATATATATACACAAAATAATAACTACTTGTATTTCCAACAAGGAATTGCGAGTTACGCTTCAATAAGACTTATCTACAATACAGATAGCATGGATTCAGCCGAAGTAAACTTACTTCGAGGCTTTCCTGAAGACTCTCCCAGCTCCTTTTCGGCCTTGTCAATCTTTTCCCAGTCTGCCCAACTAACCACACGACTCTTGATCTTGTCCTTGACTCCTGCAAAGCCTGCTTTGACCTCTTTATCCACTTGCCCCTTGTAGTAATCCTCAAGAATGGTCTCTGCAACCTCAAATGACTCTCGCATGGTATGCGCAATCACTCCAGTAGGTCCAGTTTTGACCCAGCCAGTAGCGTACAGGCCATTGCCTGGAACAACCTTATTTTCCTCTGCAGCATGAACCAAGACACGGCCATATGAGTTTGGAATCAGTCCCCGTCTGTCGTCAAAGTTGACTCCCAGATCTTCTTTGAGCCCCGGCAGTGCTATAGACTTGTATCCAATACTTCGAAAGACCAGTTCATTTTTGAATGTAACGTACTTGCCAGTGCCGTCAGCCACCGCTGGCGACTTGATATCGTACTGTTCAAGAACATTGACTTCAAACCGAGTAGATTCTAAAAGCTGATCTGAATTATAAGAGACATTAAACTGTGTAGGACTCAACAGGTAATCCAGACTCCATGTCTTCAGATTTTTAATAGCAGCATCTTCCTCATTCCATTCATTGCTAGCCTTGTCAATAACAGTAACAAGTCGCTTCTTAACTCGGTCTAAAACAGGGATGAATGGTCTATAAGTCTCGATATAAGCAGCATCAAGCTTACGCAGAGCTACACCAGGCTCATTTATTAGCTCTCGCACTTCCTTAGTTGTAAATGCACTCTGTAACAGTCCACGACGTCCCACAATTCGCACATTCTTCACCTTGCTCTTCTTCAGTACCTCATAAGCCTCTTCCGTAATGTCGGTAGACTTTAGTCGGCTCAAGTCACAAAGCAAAATTCGGGCAACGTCCAAAGCTACATTTCCATTGCCGATGATCGAGACATCTTCTGCAGCATCCAAGGGTGGGTTAAGACCAACATGTTCTGGTAACCCATTATACCAGCCCACAAATTGTCTTGCAGAGTAAACACCTTTCAAGTTTTCACCTGGAATTCCCAGAACTCTGTCTTCAGATGAACCGTACGCAAAGACCAAGGAGTTGTAGTTTTGGCGCAGTTCAGGTAGCGAAATATCGGTTCCTACTCTAGTGTTACCAATGTACCTAAAGTTAGGCGATTGAGCAACGTCGTTGAATCTGTCTTGACAAACCTATTGACTAGTCAGTCAGAGGAAAAAACACTTTAGCAAATAAGAACTCACTTTGACCTCCGGATGGTCGGGGGCTACACCAAATCTTGACAAGCCAAATGGAATTGGCAATGATTCATACATGTCAACTCTAGCTGCTGGCAGTTTTTCAAGAATTCGTAGAGCGGTATAGAATCCAGCAGGACCAGATCCAATGACTGCGATGTGAAAAGGTGGTGCATTAGAAGATACAGTAGACTGACCTCTTTGGAATCCAGCACGATAGCTGTGCTTTTGTAAATTGTTTATTATGGATCTTCTCAGCATCATGGTATTCATAAGTGATGCAAGAGGAAAGGTTGGTTGAAGTTCTAGACTCCAGATTAGTAAAGGACTGAAAGTAAGGCAAAATTACGTTGAAAATTACAAGCTATGAGAGTATACAAATATCAGAGGTTAATCTCCATGAATATCAGAGAATATCAAGATGAATATTTAAGGTAAATATCAACGAATGTGTCAACTGTGAATGGCCAATGTCAACTTCAGTCAACGTCGTCGTTCCTTGGTCTCAAGTTGTTGGTTGTTAGGGTTGACCAACAGAGAAAAAAACCCCATTGCTCTCTGATTTCTTTTACTGCCAACCTCAACAATACCCTTTCTCACTAGAATCCCCTTCTTTCTTTTACAAAAACCCATTTATTTTTTCATCAAGACCATCGCCATCATCATTTGGACTTCTAATTTTACTGTTGCCTATTTACTACATACTTTGAGCAACTTTCATTCAGATTTCATTCAGATTTCAAACTCTGTGACCTGTCTTAATCACCCTTGAATCAGACTCCTCAACCTGGCCAAAACGTTAAACAGTGCCACTAATATCACCTTTACTTACAACCATCTCTTTTGAATCATTGACCCGTGCTTTGGTTCTTGAGCTATACTCGATCCACACCAACAGTGTACCTTGCGGAGGACTTAGAGGCTCCCTCTTGTATAGCAGATCATTAGGCCAACACTAAACTTCAATGGAATTAACCCTTCATAAACCTGTCATTTCAAACAGTTCAACTCATGAAGACTATGTCTCTCCTCTGTCTGTTGATCCCTCTCTCAATGGACCTGGGCTTAGCCATACGGCCAGCATTACCTCTACACTTTCTACTCCTAGATTAAATGAACCAAATCAGTCTATCGTTACTGAGGTATGTATTTTATTGCTACTATCAACCGGGGCTAATATTTTTTAGTTATCATACCACAATATTCCTAGCGTTGAGCTAGATGGAACAGCGGCTTCCAAAAAGTCATTCAAGTCTCAATCTCTCAACTCCCTGTTCCGTAAATCTCTTAGTTCAGTTTCCACAGCATCCAATGCCCCAGCATCCCAGCCCAAATCTCAAATTCGTACTGAAAATCAAGGTAGGATCACCGATTATTCACTTAACTCACCATGCTAATTCTTTTGCAGTATCATCTAATGCAACATATATAAAACCTCGATCCATTACGTCCATGTCGACGGCTACGGGCGCTTTCAAACTGGCAGCCATGAAGCGCAATCCCTTGTCTTTTCAAAAGCAATCATCAAATGGAGGATCAAATGGATCCAGTCCTGGTCAAGAAATGGCCACGGTATGGAAACGTACTGAAGAAAAACCTAAAGTTGAATCTGACATTTTAAAAAAATCAATTCTTAACGGTGACTTGAATCCTAACCATGATGTAAAGAGTGTGACTTTTGATGTCCATTCCCATATTTCCCATGAAAATGCTGTTAGCGATGAGGAGCCTACTGAAGAAGAACTATTAAAACAAGGAATACACCTCGCTCGTCGTCTTTCCAGTGATGCCCATCATAGAGAATTTAACTGGGACGAAGATGATGACGACTCTGCATGGCCCATGAATCTAAACAGCTCTCTGCTTCCGATGCTTAATTCCACCGACGAGCCTGATTCAAATATTCATGAATCAAATGGAGTTGCTACTGTTCCCATAGTTGAAACCTCTCCACCTTCTACTCCGTGGAAAATTACGCAACCACATAGCGTTACACCTATTGGAAAGCAACTCAAAGAGTTATCAGAGCAACGACAACTCCAACAAGAGTTCAATGATCATCATTATAACCCATCCCATAATGAATTTTGGCATACTCAAAGAGACAATGACAGATCTGACGGGCGTTATAGATACAATGACTACGAAAGAAGATACCGCTCAGATATTCCATTACCGAGACCCGAACTTTTTAATGAAGCCAATGGGCAGGTTGAGCCCGTGACCCGCAGGCAAGTGGGCAACGGAAGACTTGGATTTGGAAGATATTCAGATCAAGCCCACCCTGTTGAAAATAATGAAATGCTGGAAAGCTATGAAAGACACAACTATGAAGGCCATAAAAGGAGTCCAGAAGTTAAAAACAACGAAAATATTCCCTTAGCGCGAGGACGCACTAAGTCGATCGTTGAAGAACAAGAAGAGGTTATGCGATTGGCTCGAGAAAATGCTCGCAAGCGTAAAGAAGAAGAGCAAAAGCGCGAAAAAGAACAGCATGAGGCAGCGAAACGCAAGGCTGACGAGTTGGTTGCCAAATTATCAGCCAAGAGTAAACTTATTGAGTCTCCAGAGCCCTCATCGTCCGAACCATCATATGTACCTAAGCCTATAATTTTGCAACCTATCAAACAAAGACGAGGTAGTAGTTTTAGTGGTGAGGATAGTTTGGCATTCCGAACTGTCAACTCTGTTATTGGGGACGACACAGATGTGAAGGATCAGACTCGTTCTACATCTGATGGAGGGGGCGCCAACAGTCTATGGTCAGGCAATAATTCCAGCAATTCTCGAGGTGGGCTTTGGAACTCACCTTCTGGAGCCAGGTCTACATCGGATGGCGGGCTTTGGGGCCCAATAAAAGTCACTAGCATTTACAATACAACAGCATCGACCAATCCTCGCATTACCAGCCCTCCTCCGTACCGAAGCGAACAAGACATAATTGAGGGACACAACGAACAACTTTCTCCCAATGCTTCACATCGGTCGATGTTCCAAAGTTCCTGGGGAGCACTCAATGGGAATACGAAAGAGATTCCTTATGAGCATCACTTTACTCCAGTCAAGGGAGACAGTTGGAAACAATCGCCAAATTCCTCATCAAGCCCACATCTACCCAATACCCCTGCTAGTGCACACCAACCTTCGGATCTGGAAACTCGATCAAGACTTGTTCATGACTCTCCCAGTCTCTCCCGCGGAATGTCCAAGTTTTTCCCTACTCATCAAGATCTAGGCGAAACCAAGGAAGAAGATCCTAATGCTCAAAACAGACACACTCGCACCATAGTCACGTGCTCACCAATGCACTACCTGGCTGACCTTTTAGACGACGAGGCCATAACCAGTCCAAGGGTTGTTCTACCACCTTCAGCTCGGGTTAGCGAGGTGGTTGAGCACCATCCAACTTTCAAGGCCCCATCTTTGAATTCAATCCAAGCGCTGCAGTCTACTATTGCAGAAAAGCTGGGCACTAATGTATCAGCAGGCCATCTTTTTGGAAGCAGGCAAATAACATTTACATCAGCATTGCTTCCTATACCCAGAAGTCCAGTAGTAAGCTCAGATATCCCTCCTGAGAATTCTACTACTCCTGCAGTAATTAACTACGATAAGGTGTTTGTTCCTCAAGCAGAAAAGCAAAAGGAGACAGTCAACGGACCATCATCACCATCACCGCCACAAACAGAAGCAGCAACTACCCCAAATACAACTACGACTAGTACAGTGAAGAGTTTTGCAGACGCAGCAGCTGCAGGAGGAGGTACAGAGTCACACAAATTAGACCATAGTGCAGATGATTCCACCTACCCAATCGACACTATACTCAAGTGCCAGTCACACTCAGCCAATATAGAACAAGTGCAAAGCATGGCTAATCACCAGAGAGGTATTACACCTTATGTGAAGCTGGGCAAGACAGATACACTTGGCGAGATAGAGAGCATTAGTGCAGACTGGGATAAGGAGGCGATTATTCCAGAGAAGACGTTTAGTACGTCTAGTTTCTACTTTGAGACCCCCATGTCCGTGGCCTACCTGCGAGAGTTTAAACCTCGCAAAGACATTCTTGTTGCTATTCTGGTGCCTGGTGGTCGGAAAATCACTACTAAATTCCGACAAAGCCCGTACAGTGGTGGGCGTGGTCCCAGTGCAAGGGTAGGAACAGGATCAGGAGCAGGAGCAGGAGGAGCACGGCCTAGACGTAGTATGAAAGAACGGGAATAACCAAGTCACCTCCGTCTCGGATTAACTGAGTATAAGGGACTAATAATAAGAAGAAGAGCCCGTTATACTAGATATACAATTATATATATATAAAATTATATATGTAACTTGATTTTATTTGAAATCAGCCATTTGCAATTAGCAGCTTATATTCTAACGTCAATTACCCTAATCCTGTAACGGAGTTAATTTTTAATTTTTTTTTTTCTGGTTCCCCAAATTTCTGGACCCAAAAATTCTCTGTCTGT
>JAJLWW010000093.1:58328-99331 GCA_030570935.1 Geotrichum klebahnii
AATACAAGTAAGTTATGTTTTTTTTTTTTTTTTTTTTGCCTTTGCTAACTTTTATAGCTTTAATTTTCAAACTGTGAGCCTGGCATTTTTCAATCGTTATCCAAAGTAAGTGCAAAGCTGTTTATAATCAAGTCAAGGGTCATCCAATGACTAGCTAACACACATCTATCTATTTTAGCCCTTATGCTCTTCATGTCATTTCTTCCGACACTGTTGCACAGGAGATTAAAGACAACAAACTCTACACAACCAAGCTAATCCGCAAGACGGGCCGACTCCCCAAGTTCATGAAACCATTCCTAGGTAACGCAGCGGAGACCTGGATTGTTGAATACTCCGTGGTGGACCCCTTGCTTCAGTCAATGGACACTTGCACGTTCAACTTGGACCATACCAGAGTGCTAAAGGTTGAGGAGCGAACACAATACACCAGCAGCAGTGCCACAACAACTACAGCCAACTACCATGTCTTGTTTTCATCCAACTTTGGAAAATGGGGGATCAAGGATCGGATTGAAAACTGGAGCTACGCTAGGTTCCATCAAAACGTCATGAAGTCCAGACGGGGCATGTCATTTGTCATGGAGAGTTTACGTGAAAAGGGTCTGATTGCGTTCCGTCAAATGCAACTGGCGCCAGCACCATTGCATTCTATTGATAAGGTGGACTAGTAGGTCTTATCAAAGGATGAACGAGAGGTATTTCATGAGAATGACACACCAAAAAACAACAACGAAAAAGAGCCCAGGTTTGAACAGGAAATGCCTTTCTTTCGTTCTTCTTGTATTATAGTCAGCATTTTATTTTATTTTATTTTATTTTATTTTATTTTATTTTATTTTTGTTATTATTTTTATTTGTTTTAGCTTGTTTATATGAATTTATTTTTATTTTTTATTTTTCACTCTCACTCCATTTATTTTATTTTATTTTTCACCTCATCTGGGATATTATCCAATCAAATCATTGCTTTTACAAGCACCCGACTACGACATGCGATCTTTGTCTGTTTTTGTATCGGCGTAGTTTAGGGAACTGTCAACAGTGTCAAGGATTATATTCAGGTTCAGGTTAAGGTTCATTGTGAATAAAATAAAAATGTAAATCCAAATCTTCTAATACTTTTGTGTGTCTATATAAATGTGTATGTATGTGCTTTTTTTTTTGTTTATATTTAATGAGGTATATGATTGTTTTTTTTTTTGTGGTTTTTTTTGGTTTCATTGGTTTCTTTAAAGATACAACATGTTGTTACCGCTTGCAGTTTCAACCGGCCGTTGTTGCTGTTTTCGAGAAGACGACCCTGCCTTTTTCTTCTTCTTTTGAAGTTGCTGTTGTTGTAGGTGCTGCTGCTGATTGAGAGTTAATTCAGTCGCAGACGACTTCATTTTCATTTTATAGTTATCGGCCAACATGGAACTAGGCGAACTTAGCTCTGTTGATGGGCACGCTGACCATGGAAACGTCATGCTGTACGAGGTGCAAGAACTACCACTGGCTGGACCCTGTAACGGAGGTAGACTGTTACGTTTGTCAGCCGTTGTAACAGTAGGCTGAGTCCAGCCAAACGTAGTCTGCGATGGTTGTGATTGAAGGATTCCTGATGACACGGGTGCGGATGCTAAGGGTGGGTGCTGCTGCTTGGGGGGTGCGCCAGTGGGCAAGACCAGTGAAATAGACCGAGGTGAACTTCCTTGCTGGTTGGATTTATCACACATATTAGTACCGGTACAAGGAGTAGTAGCACAAACACTGCTACTATAGTTATCAGTACATGCGTACATGGAGTTTCCCGATCGAACGTAGACTGAATGCCTTCTTTGAGGGGGAATCATATCTGATGACGGTTGTTGCTGCTGCTGTAGAGTGTTATCTGGTGGCCAGCCTCCAGTTACAGGGGAAGAAGGTTGAGCAGTACCTCGCTTCAAAGCCAGGTGTTGGAGCGGTGTAGCACAGCCTGTATCAGCGTAGATCGAGGACCTTCGAGAGTTTGCCTCAGAAAAAAAGTAGGAGCTTTGAACTTGTGCCGGGTATTGCGGTTGAGATGGTGTGTAGGAGGACATGGAGGAGGACGGCGATGACAAGTATGAGGGAGATGAAAAGTATGAAAACGAGTTTGACGAAGCTGACGTGCATATGCTATGTCTATGCTGGATTGGTAGAGCAGCATCTTGAATGCTAATATTGTTGGTGGTGCTGGTGGGCGTGCCAACAAATTCTGAAGACGGTGAAAACCTGGGAAGCAGGATATCCGAGGTCGAAGACGAAGCAGATGATCCGGTATCTTTGAATCGGCACATGTCCGAGCAGTATAGGTCGCTACTCAAGCTTGAAGATGAAGAGGAGGCACGCCGGCGAAGCTGTTGTTTAGTTGGCTTGATTTGTTTCTCGCACATGATGCAGTACTCGTTAAAAGCATCCATTGCAAAGTCGCTGTCGTCGTCATCTTTGTCGGGATCACTAATGGAAGCCTGTTTTCCATGACGACTAAGTTTCTTTTTACCTGATGGAGGTTGCGGGATGGGTATATGAGTGTTGCTAGTTGTAGGGATCATTTTCGAGGAAGGCTGGGCTGAAGTCAAAGATGAAGATGGAGATGAAGAGGACAATGAGGAAGAAGAAGAGGAAGGAGAAGAGCAGCAGATGGAAGTTGATTGTTGACGATTGTGTTGAGGGATGATATTTTTATCTCTAATATTATTATTATTATTATTTTTGTGATTATTATTATTCTTGTTATTATTATTACCACAATCGTCATTGAGTTTCTGGCCAAACGGAGAAACCGCTGCCTTTGTTAAGGGATGTTGCTGGCTAACACAGGGAATTGTGCGGTTATCGCAGCTTAAGTTTTTGTGCCTACCCGAGTCAAAATCCAAGTTGCTGCTGTTGTTGCTGCTGTTGATAGGAGTCGTCTGTAAATGGCTCTGAGGCTTTTGTGACACATTTTGAGTTTGGGCTAAACTTTGATTATCGTGTCGCTGAGATTGGCTGCTGATGTTATCGGGATGGTGCTTAACCTCAAGAAGAGTTTGCCCATGTTCAAGCTGATGCCGATGACCAAGTTGATGCCGATGCCCAGGCTGATGCCGATGACCCAGTTCACGTTCATTTTTATGACCTTGGTCCCCATCTTGGTCCTCGTCTTGGTCCTCGTCTTGGTCCCCATCTTGGTCCTCGTCTTGGTCCTGTTCTGGTGCATTTGCAAGTGCGAAAGCGTTTCCATTTCCTTTTGTGTCGACGACGCTAAATTCGTTGTGAATTTCCTTTTGCGATGGATCAGGCGGCTGCATTTTGCAAGTCGTCGATAAGCCCAACTCAGTAGAATCAGCAGCAGCAGCAGTGGTGGTGGAGGGTGCAGTTTGATTGGAGACGTCGTTGGTACTGTCGAAATTGGCAACTTGGATGGCTTTGGGTTTGCGTGATGATGACGACGATAATGACGAGGACAGTGAAGATAAGTATGAAGAGGTGTTGGCGGCATGAAATGGAGAGCAAGGCAGAGAGGTTTTAGAACGATGAGAGTGGGAGTGAGAGTGAGACTTGGAAGAAGATTCGTGGACTTCTGTAGAGTCGACTCTGTGAAAACAAACCGTTAAAGCAGACGATGATGAAGAAGAAGAAGAAGAACAGGAAGTTGCACCAGAAGAGAGTGCTGGAGATATGGGAATTGTGAGACCTCGAGCCATTGCTGCTGGATTGTCAGAGGTTCTTGTGGTTGGACTGCTTTTGAAGGAAGGTGAGCATGAGGGTGGTGATGGTGCAGAAGGAGAATCGGATGTTGATGCCAACATGAGGGCTAAGATCTGAGGAGGAGGAGGATCAAACGGAGTAGGATTTGACGATTTCATAGTGAATGGAGGAGAATGATACGATGGTGAGAAGTGAAAAATGACCAAGGGAAGAAGAAGAAGAAGAAGAAAAGGAGAAGAAGAAGAGAAATGAAATGAAGTGAAATTTTTCAAATTCGTTCGTTGCCTTATGAACTGATGTCAATGACCGATGATGATGATGAATTTTTCTGATTTTTTTGATTTCAAAGTCGTCGAATTTTGTCCATGAGAAATTTTGAGATTGGCAATTTTTATCAGCAGCAACCGAAAACGAAAAAAACGTGAAATTCGGGGATTTTCAAAGCTCAGACGAGGTCGAATTATTAATGCAGTGGTTAACAGTAGGTTAGGAAGTGGTTAAGATTATGTGTAATATGGTTAAAGCATGGTTAGGAATGGCAAATAGTTGCAGTTTCAATGTAACACAATAATAATCATGTACAAAGGCATATACGACGTATCAGTATCTTTGCGTTCATTGGCCAGATTACTGTTTCCTTTCTTTTTCCGCATAATATGTGCTTTCTCTTATCACAAACGAAAAAGAAAAGAAACTCCAAAACCCAAAATTAACCCTTTCCCTGCTTATCGCCCGCTCATTCGGCTTATCGATAACTGGAAAAATTAAAAATTTAAAAAACTTTTAATTTAAAAATACGGCTCATGATGAAATTTACACGCAGCACATGAAATATAAAAATAAAAAAAATAAAACACCCTTACCCACTTCGTTTACTAACTAATGACATAATAATATTTAAACCCTAATCCACCCCACTTGTCTATCTAACATGCTGGTTAGGGCCACTACTGTACATGTTGATCAACGTGCTACTCGGCGTATCAGGAGGCGACGGCATTGAACTTTCCACCATTCCATTCTTATGCTGAAGGTCATGCTGGTGCTGGTGCAGTTGAGGGTGGTGATGGTGCGGCTGCTGTGAATACTGATACTCAAGCTGGTGCTGTTGTTGCTGAGCTGATGGAGGAACTTGCCTTAACTGTTGATGGAGATAGTTTTGCTGGTGAATCTGCTGTTGCTGTTGCTGCTGCTGTTGTTGCTGGTAGTACGCATGGGTCACGGCAGCGACGGCGGCTGCGGCGGCTTGAGCTGCCGCTGCAGAAGCGTGCTCCATAATATCTGGTGGCAAGCTCATGCCACTATTGTATCCCGTGCTGGCAGGTGTGAATGAAGAAGGGTTAGTGTTGGTTGGTGGGACATCATACGTCGAACCCGAAGCAATGCTACTACTATATGATGGCATGCCATATTGCTGTTGCTGTTGAAGGTGTTGCAATTGCTGTTGTTGCTGTTGTTGCTGTTGGCCTGAGTTTGAATGGCGCATGGAAATGGAGTTGGGAGATGCCATGTACGGGGCTTGTGGAACTGATGAGAGATGATGCTGCTTGGAAGGTCCACTGGCAGTAGAAGACTGAATCGAATGCGAAGACGCTCTCGACAAACTGCCCGCTGAATTACTCAAAGTCGGGCTTAGCTGGTTTTCTTCGTCCACCTGGGATAATTGTGGCTGCTGCTGATCTCTGGTGACTTGCTTCATAAACAGCTGTTCTTGTAGTTGAAGCTGCTCTTGAAGCTTCTGTTGCATCTGAGCCTGTTGAACCTGTTGTTGCTGCATCTGCACCAACTGCTGCATCTGCTGGAACTGTATCATTTGGTGGAGTTGTTGTTGACGTACGTCTGGCGTTGGTACCGAGCAAGGCGAACGAGACGACCCGTACCGTGACCGCTTCTTCTTTTTTTCCTTGCTAGCATTTGCTGCTGCTGTTGGGTCGGCGTTACTGCTGCTACCAGTCGACGAAGTAGAGGACGTAGAGATAGCTAGTGCCTTATCAGGGACAACTGTAAACCCTGGAGGTGGTACTTTTGGCAGAGTGGTTTCGGTGAGATCTGGGCCATCGCTGTCACTTTTTCGTGGAGCATATAAATCTTGGAGTTCGGTGGATGTCGTAGTTTTCTTCTTAGATTTAAAGAGTTTTCGAAACGACCCACGATGGTCTGTTTCTTCAGACATTTTGTGTTTATGCGTTAGAAGGCTCAAGAGAAAAGAAGAAAGAAGGAAAAAAAAAAGGGAACGGATTAGAGATTATTTAAAGTAGGAAGGATACGGGGAGATTTGAACTGATATATATAATTCTTAATTTTTATAAGTTTTATAATTTTTATAATTCCAAGTGAATTTGAGCTGGAGACTCCTATATTTGCAATTTATGGTCTGCTGCATTTGACTGTGCCTAAATCTATTGGACTGATAAACTGCGCGCCGCTGTTTGCAGACCTAAAAACATTTTTTAACCTTTTTGTGACCAAAATTTCTACCAACTACACCATCCATGACGACCTCCTTTAATTTTGTATATTCAGGGTCGAGCGTTAAGAGGCTTCAAAAAGGCCTTGAAACAGTTTAGTTCCATGATACAACCGACATTGGCGCAAAAGGATACGGTACTTGTTAGGCAAACATATTCAAATAAAAGAAATTCAATTGCTGGTATCCCTTCTGCTTCTTCCTAATTCAAACCACTCGTTTACTTGTTTAGGCCCTTCTCTATCTCCTCTCTGGCTTGAGCTCTGAATTAACCGCTGAGACAATCATCTACTCGTATAACCAGAGACTGCCGTGGACTAAGGCTAGTCTAAACAAAGAACTCAAACACTAAACTGGCTTTCTTCCAATGGGGGGTGTGCGTGAGTTTCGTTGGGGGTCCACTTGAATACTTTGACCCTCTGTGTGTCTTATTTTGCGTTTCATTTCGTTCTGGTATCTTTGTGCTGGGTCCGAGGCTCCTTGTGGGTTTTGTCTTCAATTGAACTATGTTCAATCCATTCCAATACTCTCAAGATACGGTACAATGCAATCATAGTACGACGCATACATGAGATGAGCTTAGAATGTCAATCACTTTGGCTGTCGTCTATTTCCCTTCTTGCGCACCTGAAGGATCGTCATAGCCACATGGTAAACATTATAAATATGTCAACTTATACGCTCTTGAAATAAAATAAAATAATTCATCAACTTCATCCAGGTATCCTGTCGATATAATCACTCAACCCAATCTATCCGATTTACATGAAACAAAAAAATATTTCAACTCATCTACGAAATGAAATAAAATAACCATTACAAAAAGGTCTTCAAAGGTCTTCAAAGGTCTTTAAAGGTCTTTTAAAGGTCTTTTAAAGGCCTTTTGGCTTGCAATTTTCTGCTTGACAGACGCACCAGGGCCCACAAAGTGCCGACGGGTCATAGAATACCAGACGGAATTATTAAGAATATCTGTAATCATAACAATCCTTTATTAACTAAAGAAAAATAACCAGTCAAGTGTTTTCTAGGGTGTTTACTGATGTTTACTGGTGTTTACTGGTGTTTACTGGTGTTTACTGGTGTTTACTGGTGTTTTGAATTTTCAATTCTCTCTCATGGATATTGTAGTATTATCATGATATTATCCACCTCAAACTCAATACTAGACATTGGTCCTGACCTTCATACTCAACTTCATTTGTTTATTCATGTATTCGTAGGTTTATAAGTTTATTCATTTCATACATAGGTTCATGCAAGAGACCCAAAGGGATCCCACAGAGGCAGAACTGTAAAGTCCTTGCTCTTCCAAATCTCTGTCACCTTCTTGTCTACATAAGCACTGCTCGTCACTACTTGATACACATACTCATCAAACCATTCGTCAGACATTGTCATGTATCCCTTGTCACCTACATCGGCTCCCCATGAGTTCATAACCTTCCATTTAGTGGGCTTGCCATCCACAATGTTGACTGCTGTCAAAACCATTGCATGCGTCATCTGAGACGACCCCACCCTAACTCGGTCAGCCTTGTTCATACTCAGCTTCGTGTTAAATGCAAGTTCATAGTCCCACGCCTTGGTATCCATGACACCACTCTTGGTATCGCTAAACTGACCAACATCGCTGCCAAAGAATACAGGCTCATTGTTCTTGATTGATGCAATAGCAGCCTGCTTCAGTGCGTCAATTGGCAGATTCACGTACTCAATGGGCTTACCCCCAACCATATTATTAAGACGGTCAACTGTGTAAAGCTTATTATAGTCATTGCGAGAGTCGTGAATAAGCGAAAAGTGACCTGGCGCATCAAACTTGACAATCTGCTTGTAAAAGTTCAAGGGTGTCGTCGTGACAGAATGGGCCTTGCCATTGGCATCTACATATTCCCAGGTAAAAGTCTCAGTAGGCTTAGGAGGAGCACCTAACGATATAGCCAGAATGTTGAAAATCTCTTGTACAAACCGTTCCTTGAGAACGTTCAATGACGAAATAGAGGCTCCCTCTGTGTTCTTAGCCTTGCGCAACAACAGAGCGTACTCTCTCAGCTTATTCACAACAATATAATCCAACTTGCCAGAGTTAGAGGCATTGAAAGCGTCTGGGAACACGCTCTGAGGAATAAGACCGTACTTTTCCACCAAGTTGACCATCATGTCCCATTGGCCACCATCGGAAACGGGGTCTGAGAGTAGTGTCTTGACCAATTCGGAAGTCAGATCCAAGTCCGCAGTCTCAATAATGTTTTGCAGAAAGAAGTTGGACTTTTCCAACTTGTCATAGAAGAACAGGTAAGCTTGAGAAAGTTCCAACTCAGAAATGTTGTACTTCTTCTGAACGGCTACTCGGAAGATATTGGTGCTGGCAAATATCCAGCATCGGCCGCTTGATCGCTGATTGGTGATTGGAGAACCCTAATGGTTATTGTTAGAATAAAGCTCTGAGGGTGGCAAATGGAGCTTAACCTACTTCAATTTCAACCTTGTCAGAAAAGACATGAACAGAGTCTTCAATGAATGTGCTTCGGTCACGAATTAGCTCTGCAATGTTGCCAGTAGTAATAGCCGCCTGTGCAAGTCTAGAAACTGTTAATACTATGCCAACGCCACTCACGGTTATACACGCACCTATTCTTGGGCTCTGAAAATAGCTTGTCCTGCCATTCACCAAGATTGTCTACTGAAATGGGGTTGGGGGCACCCGAAACTCGTGAACTGTCTTTCATTGTAAGGTACTTGGAAAGTTGGTCCACCAATTCGTCTGTAGACTTTTCGGACACCGGGGTGGTGTCAACGGTGCGATACCTAGGATATTGCGAAGCGGGTTTCGAAGGAGCAGCACCCATATTGTAAATAAGTAGATTGATGATAGAATGAGTAAAGAACAAGAAAAATAAAGTGAAATGGTTATTGTTCAAGAACAATTGTGGAGAATAAGAGAAAAGAAGAGAAATTGCACAATTCACGTTTTGCTTTTTATACTCGTTTTGTGTGTACTTTTCATGTTTAAGCACGGCGCTATACTACAATTTAAAATTCCCATAGACCGGAACCGTTACGCCATTGGAGTCAATATGTTTTCTATTCAATTACTGGTATTTTTTTTGTTTATTACTACTTTTTCTCAGTGCCTGCAGCAGCAGCCTTCATCTGGCGCTTAAAGTTGGTGGTTCTCTCTCTGATTCTAGGCTTCTTGCGCTTGCCGCCATTCCTGTTGCCTCGAACGTTTTCTCCCTTTACAGCACGAGTGCCCTCCAATACAGAGTTGATCTCGGCACGGCCAGCCTTACCAAGCACCGACTTTGCACGGCCAAGTTTGGTCTTTTCTTCGTTAGTCAATCGGGGTTTCTTGATATTACTATGACCTCGATGTGCGGGGAAGCCTGGCTTCTCCATGGGCTTTCGAATGTTTTTGCTTCTGGAAATTCTAAGCTTTCTTCCTTTAGGGTTACCTAGAGGTTGGCTATCTAGTAATAGGGCCTTGGTAACTGCTACTGGGTCGGCAAACTGAACATAGCCAAATCCTTTGCCAACATTGGTCTTTGAATCACGTACAATTCGGACGTACTCGATATCTCCGCATGAGCTGAAATGCTGCCATAATGGCTCTTCATCAATCTCAAAATCTAAATTTCCAACAAAAATACTTCTCTTGTTGTCTTGCTTTCCGGGGTGTGCAATGCTGTCTACCCGCAAATGGTGATCCTCAAATACTGTACCATTTAATGCTAGCGCAGATCGAGCATTTTCAGCAGAGTCGTACACAGCATAGGCATTCACAGTTTCTCGGCTGGAATGAAATTTATGCTTCACAAATGCAGCTTTTCGGGGAAGCATTTCAGAAAAAGCAATAGATCTGAACCGTACACTCTTGATTTTTCCTCCTTTTGAAGCTAACAGAGCTTTTAACTCTTTGAATTTCTGCTTTTCAGTGATGACAATGGACGGCAGGTTTCCAATAAATACTGTGCTCTCAGCCTTGTCTACTTCTGTATTGTTCAAAAGACTTTCGTGAACTAAAGACTCGTGAATAAGTGCACTTGGCTCTGAAATTTTGCTGTCTTTACTGTCTTCATCTTCATCAGACTCTTCTTCCTCTTCAGCTACCTTTTCATCTTTGTCATCCAGTAGTTTTTGCATGTATCTGTTTTCAATATCGTCAAGTTCTTTTTCTTCGGCCTCTTCCCGCTTGCGCTTAGAAGGCTTGGAAACTTTTTGAGCAGGAGCCTCTTCAGTTTCCTGTTCAGCCTCCTCACTCTCATCTACTTCTTCTTCCTCAGAACTTTCGCTCTCATTTTCTTGTGCTTCTTGGGCCTCCAGCAGATCCAGATCAACCTTTTGCTTCACGGGCCGAGATATGGGACCAGCCTTTAATCAGTTAGTACTAACAGAACATAACCGTACACACAACACTTACACTTTGACCAAATAGAGACGTCAACGACGAATCTAACTTCGCACTGTCTACTTTAAAAAGTCCTCCTGCCATGGCTATGTTTGTCTAGGTAGTTGAAGTATTCTAAATGAAGTTTTTCAATAAAAATAAAAATTTCGATTCTCTCCCAAGTTACCCTCCTCTCGGCAACCCAATCTCACCTTCTGGCTAGAGACAGCCTTTCACGCATTTTCTACTTTCTTTCTTCTTTTTTTAATCCTTCTTTTCCTCACTTTCCTTGCTATTTGTTTGTTTTACTTCCTGTTTGCCGTTTATAATTCTCCTTTCTGTTTTTTCTCTGCTGGTTCAATTGTTCCTTACACCTCTTCAACTGCCTTCTACTCAGTCCTGTGTCAACCTCCAAGCTTCGGACTTCATTCGGATAAACAAGTCTTCTTAAGAGGATTATCACGCTCAATCTTCCCTCCTTGCCTCTCTTCATTCTTGCAGACCTTTCATTTTATATTTGAGATCCATTTACCTTCCTTTAAATTACATTTCATACAGTTTTGCGGTACGGCGATTTAGCCCACAAATATCTTGTTCCAACTGTTTCCCACTCTCTCCGTTCACCGCACTTCAAACTGAGCTTTAGCTCTATCATCAATACTGAGCTTGTCAAATGATCTTGTACAATGGCTGTGAATTTATTTCTCGCTACACAGTCTTCTTCTACAGATATCAAGATGGCTCCTATTCCCACAGACATGAAGATTCCCTCTTCTTTAGCAAAACCAAAATCACCTCTGATTGAGGCTCAGAGTGTATCAAAACTCTCTGCTTCCCCTAAAAACAGTACCATTGATCAAGACGTGACCTCACTCAATGACAACGTTGAGGGACCTGAAAAGGAGGCAGAAAACGCTGAGCCTACGAAATCTCATCCTTTCCCAAATGGGGCTGACCTTGTATACTCGACAACTCCCACTCCTGCTTCACCATCAGAATTACCAAAATCACCTAAACATATTGCTGACGGGGGTCTTGAAGAGGTCCATTCAGCTCAGCAGACTCCCGACAGTCTATTTCTCAATAACGCTACGTCAACTGAATCTAAAAATACCGAGAAATCGCGTTCAATATCCTCCACTTCTTCATTATCCTCTCTATCATCCTCTTCACCTGAGCCGGCTCACGATGTTCTTTTACGCCAAAGCCTTGGTAACGGATCTATGAGGGATGCTCCCTCAGACGATATAGGTGACTCTGAAGGAGGCGCAGAGAAACTGAGCACAGTAGACGTGAAAGTCCTCTCCCGGCCAAAGTTTCATATACTCGATCCAATCGAAGAGGCCACATCACTTCCTTCACAGTCAGTATCAGATAATAACCTACAAGTTAAGGCCAAACCATCATCACCAAGCCGGAAAAGACGGCATTCACAGGGCTCAGACTCATTGAAACGATCAAAAATAGATGAATCACGTCAAAAGGATTTCCTAAAAGAAGAGGCGAAACTAGAGCCAACTGTCCAAGTTGAATGTGCAAGTGACACACCTGACTCCGATGGGGTTGAAAGCAGTGCCAGTGCACACGCAAAAACAGAAGAAGACCTTCAGGCCCAAAGAAAGGAGGCAATTTCTTATCTCACAGACATTGAAGTCGAGTTTGCTAAATTGCGAGACCGAATACATGCAGACAAGATGGCACGGTTTATAGCCGAAATAGAAATGTGTGCCGAAGGAACGCATCCTGAACTAGAGAGCGTGTATGACCAAATCCAAGCGCATCGCGATGCCCGAATCCGGCGTGCTGAGCAGCGGCGCAAGTACCAGCGAGTTTGCATTGATAACCAAACGCGGGCATATCGAGACCAACTACACCAGCAGCTTTTAAAAGATCAAGCTGATACACAAGCCAAGTTACTACTGCAAACAACTGAAGAATGGTACCGCGTCAATCGAGAGAGACGGGTTATGGACACTTTGGTTCCTGAATACGGATATCGAGTATCATCACATCCAGCTGTACAAGTCAAAGAACGTGCTGCCCAGAAAAATGAGATAACCATGCTCGAGGAACTACGGCAGAATGTCGGGTTCCCAGCGGCGCCTGAAATCAAACCTGGCACGGAAGATGAAGTCGAAGAAGATCTTCAAATGTTGGGTATTACTGGCCCATCAAATGAGTCTTCCCATTCTCAGTACCTTTCGCAAAATAGCCAGCGAGCTCACCAGCCTCATAGATAAATCCATCTGTGTGTGTGTGCTTTTTTTTATTTATTCCATGTTTTCTTCATGTTCACGCCTTAATGTCTATTATTATTATTATCATTTTCAAATTGTTGATTGATTCCAAATCATTATTCCTCTTTTAATCATTGAGAACTTTAATTTTGAAATTTCTCAGCTTTGTATTATTTGTTCCAAACGAGAATATTTTATTTCCATCACCAAAGATAATTCAGTGTAATTTCAAGCTGAAAATAAGCAACAATAAAGTCTCAAATATCAAACCAACCTAGGCCTAGACTGTAGCGTAAATGATGGTCCAAGTTTATAGTTAGAATTATGGGTTATTAAAGCAACTGGCTGCGTTTTTTTTTATCTGAACATTGCGAATAAGTCAAATAATTCGTCCAATGCGAATTTTATAAACCAATTAAATCGAGAAAATGCTAAATCTCCTTTGACCGTAACGCTTCCTTGAGACTTCAGTTGCATTTTTAAATTGCCAAAATAAAAGTCATTTACTATTTTATTAAATTAAAAAAAACACTTATTACATTATTCAAATATTTACTGTTCTTCCTTCTTTTGTTTCTTTTCCAGCTTCTTATTTAAAGTCGAGATTGACTTCATGCCATTCAAATATAACTCAGACATGAAAAACTTGGGCAACGAATCGTTTTCCATGGTACGATAGACATGGATTTTGATGCGTTCAAACAAAATCGAAACTTGGTAAAGGTTGTCCATTGAAAATACCTTATCGCTATGCCTGTATTTCTCTTCATCTTTTGCTTTGTCTTTTCTTGAATTCCCTCCCTCCTTGTCGGTGTTCTGGTCCTTCTTATCCAGACCGTGCTGCTTTCCAGCTTCATTTGGCTTGATGTGTGAAATGATGCTATTTACCAACAGCCCTCTAGCCTTGGAGTTAATGTTTAACTCACAGGGAGCACTGGGCGCCAGAAACCTGTTATACATGACGTAGATTGAATTATTGCATGCTTGGAAATAAAGCTGAATCTGGGTTTCAAGCCGCAGTTGTTGCGATGCTGTGAGCTGCCTGTTTTGCTCCTTGGCTGCATCGGCCTTGCTCTGTAAAGACTTGAGTTTGTCATACTCAACAAAGAACTTTGTCAAATCTCTGTAGAATAGCAAATTCTCTTCACAATGATTTTGTTGTAAATACTGGCTAAATAACCAACTAAGGGCGGCATCGGCTAGCGTTTCGCGTAATGTGAATCTTGCATTTGGACTTTCCATGGCTCGACGAATGACTGGTGGCGATGGTGGTGGAGAATTAATTTTTGCATGCTTTCCTTTAGGCGGAGATTGAGTAGCTGGTAAAGTATGAATAAGGGTAGGCTTTGTAGATACTTTTCTAAATGTTAGAGAAGCTCGAAACATGATATTATCCATAGTCATTTGCTCACCATTGGAAAGTTCGTGTAGTGCCTGGCCTGGTAAAGATAAGGACGGCTTATGAGTATTAACAATGACAGCCTTTTCTGGAAACTGAGGAACTGAAACGAGTTTGGCAACATGAGAAGTCGAAAAAGAAGTAGAGATGTGCGGCTGTAGATTCGGATTTTCAATAGGCTCATCTATAGGTTGTTGCAAAGCCAGCCTAGATGCACTTTTAGGAAAGCTGGCTACTTCGGGAGTGGCAGGATGGTCACTAAAGACTTTCCATGTAACAAGATATTTGCCAGTGTCAGTGAGCTGGTAGAACACACTTTTGTCCAAGACCTTAGTGTTGCAAGGATTTTCTGTGGGTGTGGCATTGCATATTGGGGCAATAATATTTTGTGCTAAAAACAAATTGACAAGGTAAAACGCCTCAGATTGGTAAACCAAGTCAGTACAGTCTAAGAGCCACTGCCACATGGCACGTCCAGTAAAGCTGTAGTCTATGATTTGTTGATTAGAAATTCGTTTATTACGAAACAAGCGAACACCCTTGCTAGAAATATAGTATTGAGAGAGGGAATCGGACTTGGGGTTTGTAAAGTAACGATGCGCATATGGAGACTCTCCAGTGAAGCTGTTATTAGAAGGGTAAGGATCCAAGCCTTCAATGGAAGAGTATCTGGGCGCATTAGTGACTGGGATTTCATCAGGTTCATTAGAGGCAGAATACACATTAGGAGATGGTCCCATGAGGCGCTGGAATAAAAGGTAGACAAATGCATCATTTTTAATGATGCTATCGGTGACAGGATTCCGATCAAATGAAAAGCAATGCATAGAATTGTGACTGGATTTAAGTAAAAGCTTGGCCGGCATTTTATCCACCAAAATACCGTTTTTTTGACAGTACCTATCAATAAAATGTACTCCCTTTGCTGTCGGCTGAAGAAAAATTCCGGCTTTGGGTTCCGCCCGAGTCCGGTCAGAAGGGCAGTGAAGTAAGCGAGCACTCATGAATCTTTCAATGAAGAGAATGGCGGAGTGAGGACTAACATAACAAGTAATGGTGGTTCTAGTTGAGCCAGAAATTATGCGAATAGACATGTGTTGAATTTTTTGAATGGCATCTTCTATTAAAAATGAAAAGGGATATGATTTGACGAGAAATGATTTTGTTTTGGGGCCTTTAGGAGTGAGATCGAGCGAGAGCATTAACATTGAAAAGATAGTGTCAATATCTTTAGTATATAGCTTGCCACTTGCCGTTTTTTGAAATCCAGACTGAGAGTTTGATTTTGCTGAAGAAGAGACTTGTGATTTAGTAGACCGTACAGTAGTGGGTTGTGGTGACTCTTCAGATTGGCTGGAAGGAGTAGATTTGGTTGACCTAATGGAAAGGTCGTCTACACTAGGAGAAGGTTTCATTTGAAGACTTCGAAGGTTAATTTTGCCTCCAATTGACTTGATTCTCTCAGTGACAGAAGCCATTAGCGCGTTGTGGTATGCTTTATTTTATGAACTGCTGTCAATACTACTTGCGTCTCAAAAATTAACCGGATTGTAGTTATGTAAAAGTCTAAGAAACAAACAACCAGTTCTAAACTTTCTCTATTTTTTGAGCCAATGTTTGTTTACTTTGGTAATTTTTTTATGAGAACCGTTTTATGGGAAACCGCTGATTATTTATATTCAATTTATTTATTTTTTCACAATCACACCAAATGGTCCACCTCTCCTCTCACACTCTCTTCACCTCATAATGTCTCCTTGGCTAGGCTCAGATGTTTTAGATGAAACAAGAACTTTGTTGTTTTTATATTGTCTTATTTGGAATTCTTTTTTTTTTTCAAAATGTAGCTTTTTACACTTGGCTGTGTGTTTTCTTTCCTTTCTTTTTTCTTCTTAAATAGGATAGGTTAAAAGTTAACTAGAGTAGAAATGCAGATGCCCTCGGCATGACGCATCTTTTGCATGCAGACTGATTGAGTTTTGCATTTAGAGTGGCTTAATAAGATTTAGTACACGCATGCAACGTCTCAATTTAATCAAGTCCCTGCAGACTTAAATCCCATTACCCGGATGAAAAATAAAAAAGCATTGGAAGTTGACATACAAATAATGAAGGTTTTTGGCAAAGATGTGAGTTAAGCATAGGAGAAAATGAATACCAGAAGACGATGAAACTCAAGGTAAACTGTTTGGTTACTGGTATTATTAGATTTCCAGGCTCTTGCTATTATTTTATGATCAATATTACAGTGTTTTATCTGATGTTGCCTAAATTGCTATCGCAGCCTCAAATGGCGGGCAGTTGCTGGAATGTAGATATTGGTTAGTACGAGGACCACAATTATCCAAGTATCCAAGTACTGAACACGAATACGAGGAAGGAAGTAGAGTCTTCAAACACAAAAAACCAACCTCAAAGTATAAAGACTGATAATCAATGCCCCATTTCCACTCACTTGAGGCTCTTGATTATTAGCCTCTATGCTCGTTCTTGCGCTTGTTTTCTGTTATCAGCGTAGAGCGCGGCATCATGAACCTCACACGACTTACCATAAAAAGTGCCACTATGGGTCTACTGAGATTTTGCGTTATTACATAGTTCTGATATCGTCAACTACCGTCGGCTTAAAGGTCCGACCCGAGATCTAACCCCAGTCGTTGGTGCGATCAATGTTATTTGCATTGTCATCGGCAGCAGCATGGGAGGTAATTCCATGGACGTTGCTAAATCACGATGGGCGTGATTTGGCTCTGAATTCTGCTTTAGCAAGGCCTCATTTGTACTCTCTACAGTTAAGTCAAGCAATTTAATCAACTAGTATTATTATTACTCCACATGCCATTATGAAACGTTGAAATTCACAATAGTCGAGATATTTTCCCGCTTTAACATTTCGCATTACATCACACCTGCCAAAAGATTCATCTTAACTAAACAAGGTTAAGCAAAAGACCTTCACAAGAAGTTAAACCTTTCAGATTACATTCATCTCATACATGTCGTTCATTTGGGGTTTTCATCATGCCGTTGAAACTTCAGCAGGGATTTCTTTCTTTTTATCTATCCCCTTTTCACTGAAAATAATACTTGGATGAGATGCTCTGTATTATCTGCCCTACACACACATACCCTACCAGCTCTTAGTCTTTCTAAAACTCATCTTCATCTTCATCGTCTATTTCCTCTGCATCTTCAGGCCCTGCACCACCATTCCGTGTAGCAGTCAACTCTCGAAGCTGATCCATCACAGTCCCCACAAATGGCCGTATTTCATTAATTTCCATCAAACTCAAGTTATCCATTCTCATGTGCGACTCGTTTAATTCCTTAATACCGCTTCGAGCCTTTGCTTGCCTGATTTCTCGGATATCTCGTAACAGACTTCTAATAACATGAACAGGTACCCCCAGGTCATCTTTGGCAAGATCTAGTATAGCTTGGCCAATCTCTAACCACTGCCACGGTAGCTTGTCTGAAAACTGGTTCGAGTCGTGTAACTCTTCTTCGTAGATTTGTTTTAATGATTTTTCTTGTAGCCAGTCTGGTGGGATTATATTACATCGAGCTTTTTCTTTAAGGATCCCAGCTATCCATAACGGAACTTCAACTTTTTGTAGTGCTTTTAGTTTAGGAGTTTTGAGCTATGATGGAAGGCTCGATATTAGATATAGGACTCTGTTTATGAAATGCTTTACTTACTCCGATTAAATCCAGTGAATCCAAAGTCTGCCGCGGTAAAATAGTGATAGGTGTGTCTTCGGCTAGAAAGAATAACTCTGAGGGCAGAAATGTCTGTGATAGTTTTGCTGGTAAGGCCATAATGAAGATGTAAACTGAATGGATGGATTATGATGATGCAGAGAGAATGGAGGTTTCGCTCTCAACGCGTTGGATTTGAAAAAATGAGTCTAGTCACGTGATATTTATTTCCGAAAATGGCTTTGTGATCCTTCAGGAACAATTAGATGCTACCAGAACCTGTAAAACAAATATACGATATGCTTCAAAATATTAGAAATTGAGGACAGTAGGTTATCAGAGTGTTAGAGCTCTAGCTGGAGTACTGGATTACTTAGTTTCAAATCAGGACGACAAGTGCCAGTCTTTCACAAATTCATAGATACAAGTTGTTATTCAAAATAAATTATATAACATAGCTTTATCCAAAGTTCAATCAACGATAAAGAATGTCATAAACACTTTATATAAATGAAAACTACAGTTGTAAAACAACCTGTGCTTATCTTATTTTCAAAGAAGAGTTTGAGCGTAACTGAGGTTTTGAGGCAACCACAAATGCAAATGAGCAATGATACCTGGGATTATGAACCAACTAGATAGAGAAACAAGATTTATCCAGTGCAGTTTTGGAATTATATTTGTTTAGAAATGAATTTAACTGTGCAGTTATAACCATGAATTGTGGATAATATATATTGCAACTTCCTTTAACTGTACCAGAGTAGGAGTCTCGGTAACGAGTTTCTGTACCAAAACCACACAAAAGGGAAAGAAAGGGGAAATGTTCCTAAGTCTCTTCAGACTGTGACATGAATTAAATTTAAAATTTATTAGATTTCAGGTACGGGTTTCATGATAAAGAGTAGTTCATGTCCATACGCTCCACGGCTTTAAAACCTTGAAAGAGCACAGGTTTAGATTAGAACTTGAGCCAGGTCCACGTATTTTATTTTCATTTAATGCGCCTTACTATGTATATTGAATTACAGTTTACCTTTATTATCGTTGCATAGTTGATTTGATTCTATGTTTTGGCTATATGGTTCCAAATTTTAGTGTGTATTGTGTAGTCTGTTTCGAACAACACAAACTTTAATGGCACATAGCAAAAATGAGACACATATTACTCAACGCTTTAATATGTGGAATCCTTAATTTTCAAGATATTTGAGTCATTTGATTTACAACTGGCGCTAAGAAATGTATTATTTTCAATACCATGGATCAAGAATTGAAGAGAACCATGTTCCAGACCAATTTCCGTAGTATTAATCCTCTTATACGGTACTGCCGTTGGTATTACAAATGATACCATTCACAAAGATTTTATATTCCTTTTAGGTATTGTTTGGTACAAAGCATAGAATCCTCTAGCTCCCTTGATTTTCCATGAATTATCAGAAAGCAGCAAAATCATTAATTGAATTATCAGTAAGCTGTATATCAAATGAAACAAAACGGACTCAAAACTATGTATATGAAATGTTTGAAAAAAAAATAAAAATAAATAATGAAAAAAAATAACCAATTCCACAATGTACAAAAAAAAAATAAAACATAACAAAAACAAAAAAAAATCTAATACCTTTTAGCTGCTCCTCCATTATTATTCGGTAAGTTCATTGGAGTAGCAGATCCAGATCCTACTGCAGAATCGTTGCCTGAAGGAACTGTAGGACCGGCTGATAAAAAGTCAAAGGTTGGCGCTTCTTCAACTCGGAACCCGAAATCAGACATGAGCGTATCTACGTCACGCCAAATAACGTCTGCTTCCCATGAGAAAAAGTCAATTCCATTAATCACGCTTTCTGAAGGGGTTTGCTGTGGTTGTTGTGGTTGTTGTTGATGCTGATCAAATGCTACAGTAGATGCCGGTGGTGGTGTCTGAGTCGCAGGTGTTGACCCTAGATCTTCACTGAGATTGGTTAAAAGTGGACTCTGAGTAGAAGATTTGGACTGCAAACCAACAGTATTGCTTAGCAAAGTGTCTTGCATTCCCAAGTTTGTACTGGGCACAACTGCTGCTCCAGGCTGACTGTTTTCGACCACTGGAAGACTCGCAATTGGAGCTGATGCTGCAGTTCGCGCATTTGTTTCTTGCTTTCGCCTGCCACCACGACCTCGTCCGCGGCCCCTTGTAGACCCTCGCGTTGACTTTGCGGCTGGCTTGGTTGGACCCAGTGTGATTGGTTTTGGGTCATATGGAAGTGTTCGCAGGGTTGTATGAACATGCAAATCTGCTTCACTAAGCTGATTATCGTCGTCCGTATTGAATCGATAGGGTTGAGCAGGACCTAGGGTCACACCCAGCATTTCGGAGGATGCTGCCGGTGTTCCTTCATTACTATGAACTCCCGTCTCAATGTCATCGTCATCATCGGCATCAACAGGATTTCGTTGATCTAAAACAACTGGAGCTATACTTCGGATTCCAATTTCCTCTCTCAATGTCCACAAGGCATCAAAGAAAACAGATGCAGACATTCGTGTTCGAATGAGAATTCTTGGAGATGCAAAACCTCCATTTCGTCGAGCAAGAGCACCATATAAACGCCAGACCTGTTGCATGATTTCAGCTGCTCGGTACATGACATCATGCTTTAAAATAGAGGCCTTAGAGATCAAACTTACACACGACATGTACATCTGTCGTCCAGTGTTGCTGTCTACAAACTGAGCAAAAGGTGAATGATAAACCTTACAGATAATACACGAACTTTGCCACAGGATTTGGGCATAGATGTTTGGCATGTATCTAAAGAATGACCTATCTCGTCGGTATGCACGCTCACTGTGTTCCAAAAGTGCAAGCGCGCTGTTGTAGGCATGTACCATACCCTTTTGTAATTGTAGCTCTGAGTATCCACCGTTATCCAAGAAGTAATAGGTCAAAAGATGCACGCGAGCACCTAGCATGACAAATTTCCTGCAGTCATCAATTTCTCCTAATCGCATCTCCAGTTCATCTAACTTGCGAGAAAGGATTTGAATAAGTGACAACCGCTCAGACAACTCAGAGAGTCCAAGTGGATCTTTTGGATTAGAGTTCAGAGTTTTGGCCACCTCTTCCTCTAAATGCTGGATCAACATGAGCTGCTTGATTGCTTCAGGAACATCAATCCCAGATGAAGCTTCACAGGCAGACAGCACAGAAGCGTCAAAGCTTGTAAACGCGGGAAACCCATAAACTGTAGCCACTGTTTGTGACACAATGTTACACCCAATCCATGTTCTTATTTGTTCACTGATTTTGGGATAGATCGGGTTGTCAGCCTTGATACGTCCAAAGTCACGAGCATAGCCAGGGCAATGCAATCCCACCCGAATAGCACTAAACATAGCTATTCCAGCCGTATTCCAGGACGAATCCGCACTTAGTGTCGAAGTAATAGATGGCCACATGGTATAAATTAAAAACGCTTGAACCGTGTATGCTGAAACCACATTTAAAATTGGTCCAGTCTCAGATTTCGAAACAAATCGGTTGATAGGCGATATTGTGATTTCTGATAAACATGTTTTGAGAATTGGAGTAAGTTCCATCATCAACTCGCCGTCCTTATCGTACCGACGAGAAGCAATGGCCATGATGGTCCAAAACAGAGAAGGACATAAGGCGTATATTTGTTCTGGACCACGGGAAACATCTACAACAGGCAAGAACGGATGGTACTTGGCCACGAATTCCTTGTAAAGATTGGCAATAGTGTCTGGGGTCAAAGTAACTCCATCCATGGTCTTTTCGGTGCATACCAAAGCAGCTGGGTCTAAGTCTACATGACCAGACAATGTTGCTTCACCAGGTCGATGATGATGATAATGAGCCGAGCTGCTGCTCCCCCCTCCTGGTGGAGTATGAAAATGTTCATGGTGAGTTGAGTCTACTGAGGAAGGGGTGTCGGCTACTTGAGCCTTCTCTTTCGACACACCAGGCGGAGGTAAGTCATGATACGACAAAGTACTGTTGGGCTTTTCAGTTAAAGGAATGGAGTAATTATATGAGGAGTTTGACAGGTCTAGAAGCGATCCAGAGACTATGCGTCGTTTTTCGCTCTCTTGAGATTCAATAGAACTCCTTAGTCGTTCAATTTCCTTCTCGACTTCGACCAAGCGCCGTCGCTTGTAAGTACGTTTGAAATCGGCCTGGAGAACACATTTTAAGTTCTTTTTTGTACACCGCGAGCACGGTTCAGGGTATTTTTCATGAGCATTACAACGGACCTATAAATGTTAGTATAATGAACAAAAAAGGTAAAATAAAAAAACAATAAAAAATTAAGAACAAGGCATGAAGAATATGAACAATACCTTTTGCTGTCTACACTCAACACACGCTATGCGTTTTGGAGGTGCTGAGCCGTCTGCCGCTGCATCTGGCAGTTCAGCAGAGTTAACTCGCGTGATAGGCGTGAACGGTCGGACTGCAAACTTGCCTTTCCCACTTGTCAGTGTTGGCGGCTGCTGGTGTGGCGGCGAACTCTCCGACGGGGTAGAGATTCGTGGGCTGCTATTTGGCAAAATATGGTGGTTAGTTGTTGGTCGTGCAAAGGTTGGAGAAGTCGTAGTAGAGATAGTGGTATTATTGAGAGTAGGAGATTTGGAGGCCGGATTTAGGTTGCTCAACCCCGGATTCATTATTTAGTAGCGCCTGCGTTCTTTATGACATGAAAAAGTAAGAGTTGTTAACATAAAAAAGGTTGGTCTTGCGTGAAGTTGTTTCAAGGAATCACCAGCTGGAAGGGAACATGAAGGAACCAGATTGTCGAACATAGTATAACGCCGTGAAAGAGCGAGGAAACTAAAAAAAAAAAATTAATTGGGAACAGAATAACGGAGCGCTACGGGTATATAGGGTTAGGGCTGGGTATAACGGCGTTATGGAAAAGATGCCGTCGGAGAGTGTGGGTCACAAACACGCTTAATACAAAGGAATTGATTAGATGGATTATGACAGTGAAAGAATGCTTAGAGAGTAGAGTGGGACAGTTATGGTGAGAAAACGTGTATGATGATAATTATTGGCTTAAGTTTATAACAAATCTAGATGCGATTAGTAGAACAATACCATAATAATTGCTTGTATTGTGAATATATTGAAAATGTTGATATCGTCTAATAGTGAAGTATATCGTCCATAGGCATTGGAAACTCATAATATTGTACATGTAATGTGGTTGAGTTTATGGTAACGTTGCTCTGTATGTGCAAAGAGCCTACATTTGAATAACTCCCTTATTATACACTTGATGAAATCAGTCCGTTGCAAGAAAACGAATATTTTGAATATTCAGCAATTGGATTCATGTAGAATAAATACTACACTAAGGTACTGAGGCACCCTTAGATTTTCTAACTTCTTGAAATTACAGAGCAAAGCCTGGAAATTTCATCAACCCACTTGAATGGCACATATTCAAGTTCTAGTTAAATATTGGTATCCAGGATGAACCATTTTAACGTGCTTATAAGGTAAACAGGTACATAAAATTAACAACATCATTAACATAATCATAAAAGCAATAGCTTAAAACAATCAAACTATATAACCAAAAATTCCAATTTTAAATATTTAAACAGGGCTCGTTATAGGATTTCGAGAACGATGAAACCAAGGCCATGCCCTACGCATAGACCACGACGATGACAAATGAATATTAGAATGATCAGGTACTTCAGTACTATCATTAAAATTCAAATTCGTAGCAACGCCGGTTTCATTTTCAGGTATGGGAGAAACTGTGTGATTTTGAGCATCATTATTTGCCACTACAACAGCCTCAGGGGAATTCTGGTTAGGCTGTGACCTGTGAAATGGCCAGAATGAAAATCTAGATGGGGGTGAGTGTTCAGTTGAAGCTGTTGTAGTAGATACAGGAAGTGAGGAAGGCTGCGTAAATAGGTCCCATGGATATATTAAATGTGGATGATGAAAACCACTATGAGAAGCTGAAACAGGATAATTAGCAGGATGCTCATTGAGAGTTGCAGTGGTAGTCGTGGTAGCGGTAGTAGAAGTAGTGCCATTAATATGGCTGGTGGCTGAGGAGTCAGTAGGCGAGAAAAAATCTGTTTTACAAAGCGGACAGATTGCTCTACGGGTTGTCAGCCAAGGAGTCACACAGTCAGAGTGAAATACATGATGACATGAGAGTGCTCGAATGAATTCGTTTGGTTCTAAATTTTCGAGACAAATGGCACAGATGTCACCTGTTGAGTCTGGTAGGTCGAGCAAAGAATGGTCGTGGGAGGTATCCATAGTGTCAATAGTATTGGAAGTGTTTATGGGGTGAATGAGATTGATGGGCTTAATAGCATCATCATTCTCTTGACTTGAGGAAGTTTGTTCTTGAGGTACAAACGTTGTGTCATTGTCATTCTTTTCTGAGTTTTTCGTTAATGGAATATCTGTCTCCAATTCAACTTTCGAAGCAGCAGCAGCAGCCACCTTCATCACTTTTGTTGCCGCGGAAGCTGAAATGCCGCCTTCTGCAGAGAGCCCGTTTTTAACTCGATGGCCGCACCAATAACTATAGAGCTGAACAGGAAACCTTTGATCCAACTCCTCAACGGTCAATAGTTTTTTTACACTTGATCGTCGTAGTCTACGATTTCGCTCAACTGTAGTCAGATACATTCTAGGACCTCCGTAAAAATTAAGAGTATGAAGCTCTTGATTTATTTCTTCTGCAGTCCTTACAGTATCATTGTGTCTGTTGCGAAAACAGTATTTGATACCGATGATGATCCAAATGTTGGTAAATACAACACCGATGCCTAGTGCAATGAAAAACAGGGAAGGCGATGTTCCAGAGCTGCTACTGCTGGAGTTATTATTTGAGGTCGGAGTCGAGGATGGAGGAGATGTAGGCGAAGTGCTGATACTAGTGGCAGCTTGGCGGGCAGCCAAAAGCATGAAACGATCAACAGGAGTAGCCATTGAAATGGAAGAAGGGTATAGAGGGGGATATAAGGTATGAAAAAAAGCTTTATGGGTTCATTAAAAATAAGATGGCGATTTGAAATGAAGAAGAGGAGGAAGAAGATGAAGCAGAAACAAAGATCTGTTTGGTTGGCTTTTGTATGGTACGCAGCAGCAGCAGCAGCATTATTGGCAGTAGTGGCAATGGCTGTAAGCGGTGTAAAGTGTCATACGGCTAATAAAAAAAAAAGGTGATTGTGATATGGTCAGAGGTTGTTGAACAGTGGTAGGTATTAGTAGGCTAATGCCTAATAGCATTAGACTTGAACAGAAGGAGGCTTGTGATGGCCAATACGGCTGACGGTTCCCAAAAGAGGCAGTTAAATACGGCTAATACGGCTGAATTGTCCGTTGTTCGGTTGACCCAGTTTTACTTATTACATAATTATGATTAAGAGATTACAGATGATGACTACAATGTGATTAATGTCATTATTTAGCACGTGATAGAAGTGACACCATTGAGGCAGTAAAATGCGGGGAAAAACGGAAATCCGGGACAGATAGGGCAATGAATTGCAATGAGTGAACTGTTGCGAGCAAAATGTAATGACATGTTTGTTGTTGGTGTTGCTATGACAACAGTGGAAAACATATCAACGTTGCTCCTGTTGTGCGCCACCACTCATCCAGTCACAACGACAAATCCACAGTCACCGTTGGTCATGTGTCACATGATCACCATGACTCTTTACTCTTTACATCCTTGTTTGGCGGGAATTGATGGGCAGAAGAGGCGTTGTTTTACTTATTTTACTTATTTCTTTTAATTTATTTGGTTTTATTTAGTTAAACTTTGCTGGTGCAAGGTGATTTATACGACCCGTGACTCCGTGTGTCTTTCCACGTGATGATAAGCTGTTACCTGTGAGGTGTAATGGTCCATTCATTGAAGGCTTAGAGTGAAGTTACGTAATTGTCCCAATTGTTTTGTGATTCATAGTAAACGAAAATCAATAAATTAATTATCATAGTACAAATTATAATTATTATAACAATAAGATTATCTTCAGCCATCATCCATCAACTTCATCATCGTCATTCATCGTCATCATCTGAGAAGCAGAAGAAAAAACACAAAAAACACAAAAAACAGAAAAAACAAAAAAAACAAAAAAACAAAAAAAATCCCATACAAATTTATCCCAATCCATACAAATCCAATACAAATCCATACAAATCTAATACAAAATCTCTCTCTCCCTTTTTTCCCCGTAAAATACTTTTATCCAAATAAAATAATTAAATATAAATATAAATATAAATAAATACCTTTGTAATTCCCCTTTTAATTCTTCTTCCTCTTCTTCTTCTTTTCTATTCTTCACTCTTATAATTTTCTATCTCGTGTTTCTCTCTATCTACGCGCATTAGCTTCCTATTCTTCTTCCCATAACCATCACAATAACCTTATCGCTTTAACCTTTACCTTATATCAACCCATCCACAATGACTCAAAACAACAACTCCAACAACAACTCCAACTCCCTCTCTCAGCCTGTTTTGGACCTTGAATTGCTCAATTCAAACGATAAATCAGCTCTCAGCATATATAATGACCCCAAGGCCAAGTCGGCTTCATCTCTCATGTCTTCTAATCCCATCTCCTTTACTTCCTCCTTACTAGGCCTTATCTGGGGAAAGCCTTCCTCGGGTGCCACCACCGCCACTAATATGCCCTCTCTTAGTGACAAGAATGTCATTACATTGACAGATGACGCTGATGACGACTTTTCCCACGTTGGGTTCCGTCCTCTGTCCTATGCTGAAGTGGCAACCATGTCCAAGACCTTGCATCCCCAGCCTACAGATAAACCCTCCAAGACTGTAGTTGTACCTATCAGCTCAGTTTACGGGGAGGCTGAACATGAGGATGATGACGATGACGATGACTATGATCATGAAGAGGCCCAAGGCACTGCTGGCTACGGTGAAGAGTCTCTTTTGGCCATGTCTACTGAATCCCTTTACCAATGTGACGGGTGCCTGTGTGTGCAATCACGGGGATTGCCTCTACCCATCCAGGGAGAATTCTTGGATGGTGACAGAGCGCGTGCAATTGTGAAGCAGGCCAGAACAGAACCAAGATGCCGAAATAAATATGAATTGCGAAGACCCATGGAAAGCAAGTGGGGTTTGGCATAGTTGTAAATTCTAGGCCTTGAGTGAGTAACTCTACTCGTTTATAGAATTCTGGTGTTTCATTAGACGAAGGCGCCAAATACTCTTTACTATTATCATTATTTTATTACTTTACTTTCTATACTTTTTTTATTTATTTATTTTTTTTTTAATTTTTTTATTTTTAATTTTTTTGTTAATTTCCAATATACAGAATGTGAATTCACAAGAAAGAGAAGGACAGAGAGGAATGTGGTTATTTCATTCTTCATACCGTGTATCCGAGGCAGTTTAATAGTGCAAACGCAGCAACAACAACCACAACGGACGTTGAGAAGAATTCCGACCGTCAATTAATTAGATTAAATCATTTAATCATTAATCAATTAATTAAACTAGAATTATCACAGTTAAATTACCGTATTGGAGTTTGGCGTCTTTTCACGTCGCGTTTTGTTGTGTGCTTTTGTGATATCAAGCGAAGGCGACTGGAATTGAACATTCAACAAACGTTGTTCAGTACTTGAATTAGGTTTATTTAAAGCCATTGAACTCGCGTGAGGAAATGTACCGCCTTCTGGTTTATGGTCTGTTTAATTATTTATTAGTTAAGTGAAGCTGCGGTTGCTTTCAATTTGAAAAGGTTCACCGGTTATTATTATTATTATTATTGTGTAATTTATTATTTTGGTTCTTGGAGGTTTCGTTTGAACTATCTGATTAAGTGAACTGCCTCCAAAGACTTGGAGTTTAAATTGTTGTTATCTATGCGTAAGATACTAGTAAGAAACAACAACAAACAACAAACCTACTTTAATTGTTATCATCACGTGGCACGAACTAATGTCTTAATAATATCTGACTACTTTAAACACGTGACTGGTTTATTTTGTTTTCTTTCATCTATCATCAAACGTCTATTACATTCTCAGCCTGAAAAATTTACTACAAACTATGCGACTACGACAGAGTGTATACTCCAACTTGAACTATCATAGACGACGGTTATTATCAACTACAGCGTTAAATACTATCACAACATGTACTTCACAGTCTCAATTTATTCAAGCAGCTACTGCAGCCCCACCTTTTCATGATGTCTTTTTGTCAAGTTCAACTGATCCCTACTTGAACATGGCGTTAGAACGGTATTTACTTGACACACTCCCTTTACACAATGATTTTGGTGCTACGACATGTCAAAGAATGTTTATATATGTCAACGATCCCTGTGTACTGATAGGAAGGTCTCAAAATCCTTGGCTTCATGCCAATTTGTCTTTGATCTATCAAAATAATCTCAAGGAAAAGGTCAACATCGTTCGACGACACTCTGGTGGCCGTGCTGTGATGAACGATGCTGGCACTGTTAATGTAGCACTCATGAATAATACTAAAAATGATTTTCCAGGGTCGCTCCTTCAAATGGTGGTCAATGGTGTTAATTCCATGCCAGATCAAGTATTAAAACGATTATCACCTTCACCAGAAACCAGTATTGATGATGATCCTCTCGGTGAGGTGTTTGGCCAACCAATGGCTTCTGGACCTCTGGATTTTCAACACAATTCTTTATCAACGGCAGGCAGCGACATGTTCATACAAGTGCCAGGTCCACCTTTTAAACTCAAACTGAATGGGCCACATAGCATAGTCAAAGAAGACACTGAAGAGGAAATAGCAAGCTCAGCGTGTTATCTAAGTTCTGGATCAAGGAGGTGTGAGCATGCTAGTATATTCCTAGATACAAAGTTAGACGCCCGTAAAGCTTTGCTTAATACAATGGTCGAAGATAACTTGAGTCATACTGACATAGATGACATGCGCAAGCAACTGGATGCAATGTGCAATTTACAATTAGATAAAGAAGTTTTTGTGGAAATGCTAATTGACCAATTTCAACAAAACGATACTGCCAGTGATACTCATTCCGAACAAGAAATAACTAATGTTTTTAATGAAGTCTTTGATCTTACCAAGACATCTAATACGACTGATGAAGCAACACATTCTGTACTACTTGTCCATCCTGATAATCTTCCACCAGCCGTGATAAAGTCAGCACAGCTCTATGACGCATGGGAATGGACCTATTGCCATACACCCAAGTTTGTGCATAACATAAGCGTGCCAACAATGTTGTTTAATTTTGGTACCAACGACATCAACCTCGAATTCCATGTGTTGAACGGGTATCTTCAAGACGTGCAGATAGCAGCTGATACGCACGGCTCCGAAGATCAAGGGGTACCAAAATTGGAGGATATAGATGAGGGTCTAGCTGAGCTTCAGCAGTATGTTAAAAAGTCCAAGGTGATTTATAAAGTAGACAAAGTGTGTCGGTTTTTGAAAGTCCAAGCTGTACGTGAGTGTGTTGAACAGGCGATTTGTGTGTAACTATATGATGAAATATATGTAAATAATAATCGGGCATTAGATATTAGACAATAGACATCAGATGTTTGATTCTGGATATGAGATATTGAATATTAGACATTAAATATTATTAGATATTAGAAATTAATTTTTATAACAAGCTTTGAGCTTAATAAATATAAATAAAAAAGGGTTTCCCCACCTTGCAAACCTCTTTTTTTTGTCAAACCTTAATGAGGTACACCAACCTAGTCCAGAAACCAGGCATCTCCTTACTCTTCGGTGGCTCAGGATCTTCGATACTAGCAATCTTACTCTTGACCGCAAAGTAGTCAGTCGCTTCATCTTGTCCCTCTGTCTCAGCACATGGAGTTGCTCCTTCTAATGCAGCAGCACTTGTGAACTGAGTTGGCAGTTCCATGTCAGAAATGCAATCCAGATCTTGCTCGTATAATGTATCAGGGGTCATGATATCTGGCTCAGCAGAAGCACCATCAGAAGCATTAGCCGCAACAATCGTCTGACGGACTTTATATTCTCGGGCAAATAACAATGCCGTAAATGCCACCAGGAAACAAACTCCTGTGAATATTTGGCTATACAAAAACGGACTGTTTGGCAATTTCGAGGTACGTAATGCCATAACTGCTGGGACTGAAAAGACACTAAGAACTCCAACAGCAGACCAAGTCACATTGTAAATAGCCAGAAATGGGATTCCATCAGTAACAGAAGTTGTTATAGGTGACGGAGAGACGGCTGAAAAACTGAGGAAATTTCCTAAAAGCAAACATAGAATGACCAGCATTGCAAATCCATGGGTTGGAATCCAAAGCGCAAATACAAGGATCATTGATACGAAAGTATACAATAAGGACATGTTGAAATTTCCGTATCTGTCTAATAGAAGACCAAGAATGGGTCTTCCAACAATACTTCCAACACATGTGCAAGCACTAATAACAGATCCTTGGGATGCAGACAGGCCAATTGATGTTGCAAAGGATGACATTGCAAATAAGGCAATTGAGTTGGCAAAATTTCCCAGGGAGCACCAGAGAATAAGACAGATAAGATCGACTCTTTTGAAAATACGGGCATCCCAGACCTGAGACTTGGTGGATGCTGGTTGCTCTGAGGGATTTGATTCATCCTCCTTTTCGTCAGAGATAACTGGCAATTCATCCTGAGATTTGCAGAAAAGACCAGCAAGTGCACATCCAGCACTAGCTGCAATGCCTAGAATTCGCATTGCCCAATTAACGCCCATCGTACTTACAATATACTGAGCAACTAATGTGAATGCAACTCCACCAATTCCAGTGCCTGCCATGGCAATGCCATTAGCCAGGCCCAGCTTCTTTTTAAACCACATTGGAACCAAAGCATTAGATGGAATGTACACTAAACAAATGCCAATTCCTTGCAAGAAACCTAGTGTGAGATACATCCCAGTGATTGAAGTGGTATAAGAACCGCCAATATAAGATGCAGCTAAGCAAGTTGATCCGATAAGAATGACAATTCGGTGAGGAATCCATTCACAAATATAAATAGCTAGTGGTGAAGCAGCTTGACCCAGTCCATAAGCAATACCACAGATAAAGTTATAATCTAGTGCGGACGCGTGTTTGAATGAGTTATGAGTTAGGTAGTAGTTGAGAAAGACAGAGAAGCTTGCATTTAAACCCCAACTACAGCAGTTAATAAGAAGGGCTGCCGACATGATGAGCCATGAATAGCCACGGTCAAATGTTGGAGAAGGATCTGAAGAGGGGATGGAGGTTGAGCATGTTTGAATAAGTTGTAGTTGAGGGGATGATTCAGGCTGACCGAGTTGCTTATTTTTTGGAGGAGGTAAAGACAGTGTGATTTGAGAGGCATCTGGAAGACTTTCCATAGTGTGTTCCATGATGAATAAATAAATAAATAATTAGATGAATAAATAAATGGATAATTTTTTGAGATATAAAAACCAAAAAGACTAGAGTATTCGACGATTCTTTTATAGGGATAAAATTTATGAACTGAGAAGAAATTGGTATGACTGGTTTTTGTGTCTCCGAGTTAAAAAAAAAGAAATATTTTCTTCTTCTTTTTTCTAGTTTATTTTTAGCTAAATTTTCATTTACTTCCATAGAACTTCATTTGACTCGATGTTACTTTATTAGACTTTATGTTACTTTAAAATGCTCCATTAAGATTTTTTATCCCTTTACTTTCCTTTGCTTTCCTTTACTTTCCTTCCTTGCAACAGAAAAAACGTCTCGATATTTCTTGTGACAGCGAGCGAAATAAAATATAATAAAAAACCATGAAAAAAAAAAACGAAAAAAAATAAAACTTGACATTATTTGCGGCTTTTGTTACTTAATTACTCAATCGAGTTAAGACGCATCAAAAGCTTTACTCAGATAAGCAATTGAATTGATAAAAACACAACTAGTTCAACGGCTTTTACCTAATTAGGAAATATCCGAGTTTATTTTACAAACCATGTGGAATTATAAACTATGAATATAAACAAATGAAAAAAAATAAAATGAAATTAATGAAATTAATGAAAATTAAGAATTGGAACAAATTTGGAAACACTGGCTTCAGTTCCAAATTTGGCACCAGAGCGCTTAAAATATGTGTGCACTTTTACACCCGGCTGTAACTATAAAAACTGTAAAAAAAAAAAATAAAAACTATAATAATAAGAGTTAATTAAAAATGAATAATAATGGAAATAATAAAATGTTGTTGTGGTTATTTGGCTCACCACTTGGCTCCTTGTCTCATGTTTAGTTTATTGGCTGGGTATTAAGCGGAATAAAATTGACTAAATTGGTAGTTCTTTACACAATTGCATTACACATGATTACAAATGATTACACATGAAATTTAAACAATTACACATGATCACATAACAATTAATAATACTTAGTCATAAGTGACGTTATTATGATTACATAAGGGCCCTTGCCCATGTAGCCACCAAAGCACCCTTCCTCTTTCTGCCTCCCTTTCCATACTTCACGAAATTACACGCGAAACCCTTTTCCTCCCAAATTTCAGTTATCCAAATCTCATTGTTGTTCTTGTTATTTCACCTTCCACCTTTCAATTAAAACCTCCTTTCTATACAAAGGATCAACATCTCAACATGCCTCCAAAAGGAAAATCAAAACCAGGCCAGATCTTGGTAAAGGTAAATATTGCTAATCTTTGATCACATTTTATCCAATTCTAACAGTCCAAATCTTACCTACTTTCTTTCCAGATCAATGCTTCTCACATCTCAACAGCCCACACATTCTTCGCCTTTATGGCCTTCATAGGTGCTCTGGTCGTTGGAGTTGCTCTTCATTACCATAAAATTGTTCAAAATGAATTTTTTGGTTATCCTCAAGAATGGTATGCCTCAATTTTCATTCTTATATTTTATTTTATTTTTTTCCTTCTTGTAATTCCTAACATGCCATTCTCACCAGGTTCCCCTCTGTCTCTGCAACCATTGGCGATCGCTATCCTGAACGCTCAGTATTTCAGCTTTTCATCGCTGTTACTTCTGGTCCTCGATTCCTTCTTGTTGGCCTTCTCTATATCTTTACCGCTCGCCCTGATTCAATCCAACCAAAAATCCTTCTAGTCTCTGGAATCTTAAGAACTTTTACCTGTGGAGGGTGGACATATGTCACCTCTACGGACGACCATGATTGGCACGACATTTTCATGATTTCTTACCTGGTCCTTACCATCCCTTGGACCGTTTGTGGAATCTCCCTCTCCAATGCTGGAACAACTAGTCTTAAATACAGAAAAATCTTTGCTGGCATCTTTTTCGGATCCCTAGTACCTCTCATTTACTTTTTCATCCAACACAAAGTTCATCATATTCCTGGTGCTTATACCACTTACGCATTCTTTGAATGGGCTTTAGTTCTCTTTGATGTTGCCTATGATAGTGCTACTGTTTATGACTTTTCTGCATTGGAACTCCGTGTAGTCGATACGAAGGGTGTGACCAGCGCTGCTCAATACACGAACGTTTCTACCGCCCCTAAAAAGCACAGTGGATTTAGCTACTTTTCCTTTATTATTGCTATTCTGAACTCGTTCATCTTTTGGTCTGTTCTCACTAGTCTGCCCCTTCTTATTTGGTTCTTCCCCCTTTGGTATATGGGAATCAGTGGTTATGAAGCCATTCTTTTATCTATCACAGCTCCCCTCATCCTCTTAATCCCTGCTCTTCGTAGATTTTACGCTTATATTCCTCAAATTCCCCAGCTTCTCACTGCCATTGGCGTAGCTGCTTTTTGGGTCCACAAGCCTGAGTACCGTTTGGAAGTTGTTGGACTTGGGTCTGCCTTTGGTTGCATTTCACTTGCCAACCAGTTCTGGGGAATCTCTGCTAGACCCTTGGCGGGTCTTCATAAGGCTACTGCCTTTTCTTTAGGCTTGGTTCTCTCATCCATTGCCAAGTATGCTTTTTACACAAACAATCCTATCTGGCCCATTATGCATGAGGCCAATGGTGGCTGGAATAAAACAGGAGTTGCTATTGCTCTTATTGCTGGCCTGTTTACTGCTCGTGCTCAATACACTCCTGCCCAGCAATCCTCAATTGCCGGTCCTAAAGAATCTGCCATTGCTTCTGCGTTTGGTTTTGCAGGTCTCATGTTTGCCCTTCATACTCTTCTTTCTGACTCAAGTACTATCATGACCTGGGTATGGAATGGATACCCCATTAGAGGTCCTCAAGCCGTTCCACATGGTGCTCTTACTATTGCTGCAATGACCTTGGGTATCTACATTGGTGTCACCAAGCGCCAAGTCACCGGAAACTGGTCTGCTTACTTTGTAGGTAACATTGGTGCTTTTGTGCTTTACTCTTGTGATGGTTGGGTAGGATATATTGGAGGAATGGTTCTCACTGTTTATTTACTTTCTATCACTCCAGTAATCCTTGAGTCCGCTGGTCGACATAATCCTGGCATTTCCTTTGGCTTAGGATTTTTCTTTTTGGTTCTCATTTATCTTGCCCATGTCTGGATTGTTGCCTATGCTTTCGTCCCTGGTGGGCCCCTGTTGCGTGAACGCAGTGATTTAATTTTAATTGCTCAGCAAGTAGCAATTGGTCTGGGAATCTTTTCTCACAACAGAATCAAGGTTCCTGCTGCTGCCTCTTCTCCTGTAGGCTCAGGTATTACATTGCTCAAGAAAATTACCTCTCAAACAATTACCATCATTACTATTCTGTTGGTTCTGACCGCTGGAATTACCTTCAAGAGATTTAACAGAGATGCTCCTGTACCTCATCATGCCAACGAAAAGGTTATGACGGCTGCCATTTGGACTGTTCACTTTGGTATTGATAACGACATGTGGGCTTCAGAAGGCAGAATGAGAGACGTGATCGAGGAACTTGAAGTTGATGTAATTGGATTTTTGGAATCCGACACACAGCGTGCAATCATGGGCCACCGTGACCTTACCCAGCAAATTGCTGAAGAGCTTGGCTACTACTCCGACTTTGGTCCCGGCCCTAACAAGCACACTTGGGGATGCTGCCTGCTTTCCAAGTTCCCCATTCTCAATTCTACTCACCATTTATTGCCCTCGCCTGTAGGTGAGTTGGCTCCTGCTATCCACGCTACTTTAGACGTATACGGTGAACTGGTTGATGTCGTCGTATTCCATTCTGGACAAGAAGAGGATGTTGAAGACCGCCGACTTCAATCACTGGGTGTTGCTGATATTATGGCCAGCTCTTCCAGACCATTGGTGTTACTGTCATACCTAGTGACCAAGCCACTTCAAGGTAATTATCACACATACGTGAGTGAGCATTCTGGTATGGCTGATATTGACCCCTCTGACTGGGACAGATGGTGCCAGTACATTTTGTATAAAAACATTAAGCGTACTGGATACGCTCGTGTCTCACGCTCAACCATTACCGATACTGAAATCCAGGTCGGCAAGTTTGTAATTGGCGATAAATCGCCCTCTACCAACAACCCCAAACCTGAATCGGGAGTTCCCGAAGGCTTGAGATTCCCACAGCTTTTCCGCGGTAATGGTGTCCGTGGTCACCGATATCATGTATTTGATGAGCCCAGATACTACGAATAATTTTAATTCTTGTAAATTATTCTTCACTCACAATTTATAATTTTATATACTAGACTGTGTAATAATGATATGGCTTCTGATGTATGATTGATGTTAGGGTTATTAGGGTCTTCTTATTTTTTGCCTTGTTTTGATTTTTGTATTTTTAATTTTTCGATTTTTTTTTTTGCCCCAATTTCATTCTCATATTGCTGCTTATTTTCTTTCCCTTACAACCAAACCTCAGCAGTTTTACCTTTAATGCTCTCATTGCTCAAAGAGCTCAATTCCCACTCATATTTCTTGACCTAATTTCAGGTTTCTTACTGTTTTAAGCTGTAAAAGAGCTTCAATTTCTCTTTTTAGGTTTCTATTTATCTTATCTCTCCCTCTACAATTTTATCTTAGTTCCTCTCGCTCATGTTTTCTGTAGCTAGACAAGGGTTCACAGCGACCTTTGCGGGCGCCTTTCTTGCTTTGATACTACTGACGCAGCTAGTTTCCGCGGAGCCTTTCTTGAACTTTCCTGCAGCTGAAAGGGAGATTGGATGGCCCCGAAAAATTTATGATGCTCTGACCGGCGCGACACACGACCAGCAGGTTGTCCTCGACACTCCATCCCTTCAAGATGAGTTTTCCACAATGGATTGGACTCAATATGAAGATGATATCGTGTTGCGATTTAATTTCACGTCTTCACGCGAAAAAAAAGCTTTTGCTCAGGCTGCCGAGACCCTTGTTCTAGATGTATGGAGGCTCAGCAAAGCCTCTGCTGATGTACGCATTAGTCGATCAAGGTACCGTGATTTTTTGCGTCTTTTGCCAAAATCTTTGAGAAAACCTGACAGCCACAAAATCATGATTGAAGACCTTCAGCATGCTGTCATTTCCACTTTCCCTATGGCCAACAATGAATTCACGATTACCAAGGACTCGGATGTGCATGCTGTCGCTGAAATGTTTTTTAAGGATTATAGAGATCTGGACGCTATCTATAGCTGGCTCGATCTTTTGGATTCTACATATCCTTCACTTGTATCCTTGGAAAACCTTGGCCAGACTCACGAAGGCAGAGATATGAAGGCAATTCATATCCATGGAAAAAATACAGATACTAGCAAGAAAACGGTAGTGATTACCAGTGGACTTCATGCCCGTGAATGGATATCGGTGACATCCTCACTCTACACTGTTTATCAACTCATTTCAAATTACAAAAAGGGACAAGAAAGCAGTCTTCTGGATGACCTTGACTTTTTATTTATTCCTGTTATGAATCCTGATGGTTATGTCTATTCTTGGGAGTATGATAGATTGTGGCGTAAGAATAGACAGGACACTGGAGTCTCCATCTGCAAAGGTATTGATTTAGATCACTCTTTCAGTTATCAGTGGCAGCCGTCTACTGGTACACCCTGTAGCGAAAGTTATGCTGGTGCATACCCCCTTGAAGGTCTTGAAGCCAAACATTTTGCAAATTATATCAACAAAACCGGTAATGCAGGTCATAAGTACTATGGCTACCTCGATTGGCACTCATATTCACAAACTATTTTGTTTCCTTATGCTTATTCATGTGAAGCTGAGCCACGTGATGAAGAAAACTTGCTTGAATTAGCATACGGTCTTGCAAAGGCGATCCGATGGACTTCTGGAAAGTACTTTGAAGTCCTTCCTGCGTGCGAAGACCGCGACGGCAGTAACGCTGGATACCCTGATATTGAAGGTTCTGGAGGAAGTGCTCTCGATTTCATGTATCACATGCATGCCATTTGGGCATTCCAGATCAAATTAAGAGATACTGGTAATTATGGATTTTTGATGCCCAAGAAATATATCATGCCTGTGGCAAAGGAAATGTATAATGCCTTCAAATATTTTGGTGATTTCATCCTCCATCCTGAATAATTATGTGGCATAAATAAGTTGGCAGTGGAGGATTATTTTGATTTTATTTAATGAAGATTCGATATGACGATGATGTAACAAAATTTAAACAATAAATGGAATAAAAAAAGTGGAAACATATGATGATTTGAACGGAAAAAAGTTTATAGGATGTAAAGTTGATGCTTATTTGGGGTAAATTTTATGAACAAATAAATAGGGTGTGTTTACATGATAAGTGAAATGTTGAATGGATAATCCAATTTACTAGATTTCCAAGATATCCTGAAAATTTAGATCCGTATATTTGTATTATTATATTTACTTTGTTATAGACGTTTTGAAGAGTATGGTTTATTTTACCTTCATTGCCATTGGCTTGAGCAATATTCTCAGTTGCTCAGGTTTTGAAATTTCGATTAGTAGATCGTTTTTCTCTTTAATCCCGATTAACTGAATTGATTACTTGTTGTTATGGCACAATCTGCTTCTTTTAAAGGTTCAATAGATCAAAAAGCAAGTAAATATTCTGAAAGGGACCAAAATTATAATGTCTGTGTCTTACAAGGCATTCCAAAGATCTGAATATTCAAGATTTATCAAAATAATTTACCACATAGCCTATTTGACTTCACAATTGGCATACCCCGTAGACTCAGCTACCGAAACTGCTTTTCAGCAGGTTTATAGTGCCTTTCAGAAGAAGATGATGCAACCTTGTATTGCCCAAGAGCAAATGGGGTCAAGGATTCATAAGACAAAACATGAATTAAATTAATAATCCAATAGGCTAGTACAATTATTTAGTCACAAGCCAGAGAGGTTGAATTATGCTAAGTTTTTAACATCTGTAACTATTTTCCTTTTATATGAATAAAAATCCCTTTACTACTAACCCACTTACTTTTAATATAAAGATATTAAAAAAGGATTTGAAATTAAAAACAATACCTACCTTTCGTATTAAAATTTAAATGTAAAAGTATGTGTACCAAAGTTTAGTAACATAACGGAAAATGAGAGTAAGGAACATGTTCACCTATTTTATCCACATATCATTTCCACCTTTACTCTTATATTGATCACTTTTAAATAGAAATAAATGGATTTTAAATTTTTTAATATTACTCTTCAAGTTATAAAAAAGGCTTTGATAACAGTGTAATTAAATTTCTTTACTTCACTCCTAATGTATGTGAAATGTAGTGTCAAGTATCAGAGTGATACAAAGAATATTATTGGCTGGTAATATTAAATCTTGATTTGATATAATAATTCTAAAGTTCTTCTAGAAGACAATTGATAATTCCCGAACACCAATCAGAGCTCTCCGCTGACTTAACTTCGTCTATTTTATTTTAGGTTATTTCTTTTCTTTTTCCGTTCTCATTGGAATAATATAATGAAATAAGTTTATTGAATTAGCTAGAATAGAAAATGAAAACATATACCAAACTTAAGACGATTAAGTACCCATGATTTAGAGGGCAATGTGGCTGGATAGTAAAATAGTTGAAGAAAAAAAATATACAAAAAATAAATTGCATAAAGTTATAGAATTTTAGTTTGCCAATACATTATTAGTGCAGAGAACTCGCTTGGCAGGTCTTCACTAAACGGACTATTACAGGCAATCTGATAAACAGTCAAACTAGCAAGAGAAAAATATTACTACGAACAAGGATATTGTTAAATAAATGTGTTTGTAACTCAACTAAAAACTTAGCATTTATTTGGAAAGTGATTAAATGGGTGATAGTATGAAATGTAAAAGAGATAACTACATGGGTCCGATGGAAATGCGAAGTAAAGAATTAAATGTAACCCGGTAGTTATGACGATTTATTTTTTCTAGAATTAAAGAAATAATTATAGAACAAATAAAGTTAAAGAAATGAGAAGTAATACCCCAGGGAACGTCAAAGAAACAGCAAAACTAGATGTTTGAGAAGTCTGCTTTGATGGAATGTCACGTTTCGTAGACGCTTGAGCCTGCTTTGATAACACATCAGTTAAGGAATCCATAAATCTCTTCAACTTCCGAGTCTGAGTCCACTAATTTCGCCTTTTTTGGAACTTTCCCTGATTTCAGCAAGTTACTCATATCCAAGTTCCTACGCGCGTTGAATCTTCCTAACTCGCTACGCTCATACACTGTGCTGGAAGAAGCCTTATATGACTCTCGAACTGTGTTTGAACTTGATGACGCCGCACCACTATGTACTGGCCTTGAAGAGGAATCTTTTGTTGTATGCATTTGCAATTTGAAGAGTTTCTGACGGCATTTACACCAGGCTCGGCAACCGTATGTGATCTAGTTGAAGACCGCTTTCTAATGGGCTGTAACTTCACTACCTTTATAACTTGGAGGTCTGTTGACTCAGAACTGGTATCACATGAACTGGAAACTGAATCAGGATATTTAACTTCTCTTGATTGGCGTAACCACTTCCTGTATGTTTCCTCCCTTATGAACTCCTTCGCCATAGCCCTTAAAAATAAAGGATCACCATTTCTTAATGGTGATTGCGTATTCCTAATTAAGTTCAAATTTGTTAACACAGCCTTACAATTTACTGCTTTCAGTGACAAAACTTACGTTGATTCCATTTGCACATCCCTAATCGCACGTGGTCTTGTTGAATCGGCATCTCTATTTTTTGAAGGCAACAATTGTATCGGTTTACGTTGTGAGTCTTTAATCGGATCCAATCTTGTAAGTTCTTTAATTTCCAAATCACCACCGCTTTCTTCTGAACTTGAAAAAGTACGTTTCTTTGATCTGGATTGCCCCCCACTTGAATTCGATGTTTTTGACTTCCCCGTATCCACTGACTTTGACGATGAAGAATTTCGTGGTATTTGCGTATTCCTAATTAAATTATTAACTTGGCACTCCAATTGCTTCAATGATGAACTTACCTTGATTTCATTTGCACATCTCTAAATTCACTTGGCCTCGAATTGCCACTTATATTCTTTGCGTTAGACAATGAGGCTTCTATTGATTTTGTTTGCAAGGTTAAATTAGAACTTGAAGATTCAGCATGTCTATGTTCTGAAGTTGAAGCCTCTTTTTGCAATTTACGTTGTCTGTTTCTAATCAGATCCAATCTTAGATATTCTTGAAGTTCCAGATCTGAATCAACACCGGTATCTTCTGAACTTGAAAAGCTTGATCCAAATCGTAAGCTATTTGAATTCATCATATCCCACCGGTTTGGGAAAACCCACCTGTGAACTTTACATAATCAAATGGTACACTTTACAACCATTTTCGACTCACAGATTAAAACCACAAAGTCCCAAGAAAATCTAGCCACACTTTTCGGAATTAAAAATCCATTTTACTCGCCCGAGAGAAACGCAAGCGGATTTTAAAACAGTCCACATGGAAGCCAAATTTTACATCTATACGCTCAACATATCTAATCAATGATAAGATGAAATTTAGTGTTTTTTAACATTTGTATATGCTCGTAGATTAAGTGTCACAAACACGTTCAAATATCTGGATGAGTATTTTATGGAAAGTAAATGATTGTGTCAGTTTTGACCTAATCCACGTGATATCTTCATATATGATTAGCAGCATTCACAGCTATGTATAG
>JAJLWW010000094.1:0-29631 GCA_030570935.1 Geotrichum klebahnii
TAATCGAAAGCTTTAATTCATGCGACACGGCTATGGTAGTGAAAAACTACGATCTGATAATAATACGAAATTCTCGAAGGTGCTTGGTAATCGTTTATTTTTATTTTATGTTATTTTGTTATTTCTATTATATCTTTATACTTTACTTAGCTGCCTGATTGAACTGGCAAAAAATATATTCATTCATTCATTCATTTATGAATATTTTACTGAAATATGATATATGTTGCATTGCGCGTTAACTATTTAAGTTCTTTATTCTTGTAAAAATGTGTACACCATCTGGAAAGTCTCTGTTGGGATTTTGAGCTCATAAGAGCTAAGGCTGTCTAAGGAAAAACAAGTACATACGAGTCAAGTCTAAATAATCTATTTAAACGCGTAATTAACCTAATTTGCAATTAAGAAAGTTTTAGTTTTCTATTCCTTTTTTTAATTCATTTACAAAAAAATTGTGAGTTTCTGCTTTTTATTGAAGTTGATCCCTAAAATGATGATGGTTCTCTCCATATGAATAGAGGTCAAAATGGGTCAAACCTATAATAATTTTTGTTTACATTACTTTTATTTCAATTGAAATAAAGAAAAATTGAATATCTAAGTCATATTATTCTATTGAATTGAATCCGGCATCTATCCGATGCCAGTTTGCTCATCGTTATATTGGATTAAGCACAAGGAACCTCCATATTTCAAGAATTATCAAAAACTTGGCCCCTTATGATTGTGTTGATATGCAAATTTAGTTAGGAGTCTTACAATAAGGTAAAATTTAAGGCATTTAATGTTTCAAGATTTCGATTCAAGTCCTCAGAATGTTTGGAGTAAACAAGCACTGGACGGACTGAAGAGTTCCTTAGCTATTTTAGCAACAAGCATTTTTCTTTTTCTTTTGTTCAGCCCTCTATCCGCCTTTTACTTTATTTTTCCTTTCTTGTTTGATATCTATTGCTAATTTTACAAGCACTGTTTCGTGAAATTTCGGAGGTGTTCTTGGATATTATTTTTGTAAATGGTCCAAGTAATTGAGGTATAACAAAAGTTGAAATTATCTTATCGGTCTAAGTCAAGATCAAGTCTATTCATAAATGGAGAAAATAAGAGAATGTGGAATTTACGCTATTTAATTATTTAGTGTACTTAAGGATAGAATACAAAACAGCATTGGCGTAAAAAGAACGTCATCGAATACCGCTGGATACACCTCAGATTTAACTTCCGTCAATCAAACCAAATCGGTAGCCAAGCTATCTTAATATTGAATAGCCGTTCTAGCCAGTAGGAGTCAATGAAAATGGAAGAACTTGAATCCAACGTGGCAGAGGTTAACTGAATTTGTATATCTGGGGAATAATAATTGTATTTGTTCAAGTCTAAGTAAGGCGTCATTATTTTATCAAGTCTCCAGTGTATGAGTAGTCGTCATTTGGTTCTTTTCATTGTTGAATTGAATATAAGCTTTGTGCTTATGATGTTTAGTAATTTTTACTATTTTATGTCTTATACTACTTTTCATGGAAGAGTGAAAGTTTTATTCCAGCTTCTTCTGTGGGCATGTGAATGTGGTCACAATTGGAGTTTATATCTAGCACTGAGGTATACCATCTAATGTCGTGCGTGATGTAGCATAGAATGTAACAACTATTATAGCGTGCGTGGGTGTGAGTTGTTACTATAGTAAAACCATAGTAGGCAAAGTACCAGCTCGGCACTTAAAGGAATCAGAGTTATCCGATGGCATCGCAAGTTGTCACAAAATCTAGATTTTACCAGTTTTCCTTCCAGACCGGTGACCACAGCTTTCCAGTTCGCAAAGTTTGGCTTCCAGACCAGAAAGGCTGGTAGGCATGAAGTTGATTATAAATGCTTAGGTTGTCAAATAGGGACAGTAGCCGTGCAAAGTGTTACTGTTTAGGTATTTTTACTATCGTTGTACTATTTAATCTACGTATAACTAGGAGTTAAAGCAGCAAGGTCCCCAGGTCTCATGACAGCATGGCTCTCTCACAAATAGCGTCTTTTGATTGGTTATATTTACCAAACATACCTTTATTATTTTTATTTAGCTTTTTTATTTATTTTGCTATGTCAGCATCAGCGTCGGAAAGAATAGCGATGGAAGACGATATAGACAAGATGAACAATGTGAAGAATCTAGATGAAGGGAACAATACAGACAATGTGGACCACTTGGCAATAATCAGCGTTGCTCTTCCTGTTCTCATGACAAGTATCGGATCCAAACCTTTAAAAGTATAATCTAAAAAAATTGGTTTACAAGTCAAGAATGCTGATTGGAGCAATCTAGAATAAAAGGGATATCTAAGGGATTACTACCATGGCAATACCTTTGTGTTAAATTAATGTATAATGACTGATATTTACTCATTTTGAGTAATCTGGTTGTTTTTTTATTTTTATTTTTATTTCCACTTCGTATTATGGATTCCTACTCCATGGATATATGGTATTAAGCGTGTTTTTCAAAGATCATTTGTGCTTTATGACTTTTTTAAACTTGGTATATTCAGTCGGAGTTCGTTTGAATATCCTCATGGCTCCTTTCATGGCGTTAAATCAAGCCTCTTTAAGGTGTTAAATTTGGTTGATTTAACTTTCTTTTCCTGGTATTGGCATTGACACCACTCGAGATACCGGAAAGGTCCGTGAAAGAATAAAAAACTAAAATAAGAAATAAAAAAGAAATAAAATAAAATAAAAATAATAGAAATTACAAAAAATAATAATAAATAACGAATAAAATACCAAATAAATGGAAAATATATAAATATGACGTTAGGTTTCGTCCTGCCAGGAAGATCTGCTCCAATCAGCCGCGCATTTATCTTACATTTTCACAAAGTACAAATCTCCATCCAAAGATTTTCCAACCAAAACAAAAAAATTAAACAAAACAAAAAAAATTCAAAATAAAATAAAATAAAATAAAATTCAAAACCTCCGAAATTTCAAGAAATCCCAAGAAATAAATTTATCATTCACAATACTTGAAACAAATCTTTTTTTTTTCTCACTCAGTGAACAAACACTTTAGCTCTTAGGAAATGATTCTACAGCAGCTAAATACTTATAACTCACATCGGTCAAATTGGTTGCGGGACAATTCTCTATCATCATCTTTTTCTTCTTCTTCTTTATCATTCGCGACACCCAAGTCTCTTTTTCCTATCACGTCTCGTCCTTCCTTACCTTCAACTTTTAATTCGTCACCAGCCCCACGCCTAGCAACCTCTTATTCGTCTACTCTTGGATCGCGGATGCAGAATTCTTCTTCCTCTTCTTCTTCTTCCTCCTCCAACTCAAAGAAACACTTTTCTTCACATGATGTAAACGATGAGGGCATCTTTTCACAAAATCAAGATCTTCCAGCTAATAAGAAATGCCGGAGAGACAAGAATGAAGAGCCGCTCGACTCCACCACATCAGAGACTTCTACTTCATTTACCACCACTGGCCACGGAAAGCCACGCAAGCATATACAACGTGCTTGTCTGGAATGCCGTAAACGCCATATTCGCTGTGATGGGGTCTTACCAGTTTGCAAGAAATGCTCAGACAATAAGCGAGAATGTACATATATCCCGAGTAACCGGGGAGGCGCCCGTATCTCTCAACGAAAGCTCAATGCCAGAAAACTCGGTCAAGAAATGCAGGTCAACGCTGCCAGTGCTGGTTCAAGTTCGCTCCAGAATGCCACCGCTTCAGCCTCACCTTTGAAGACTGTGGTTGTAAATAGCTCGCCAGACTACGTGTCCGACTCGCCAGTTTCGGATTCGGTACCTTCTCTGTTTCCGCAGAAAAATGAGGTCCCTGGGTTCCCCACGTACCCGCCTAGCCTAGTTTCGGTTACTCCGGAGTGCATCCCGATGCAGACGGAGGAAATCATTTCGGTGTACTACTCCTCCTTCCATGTCTGGCATCCGATTCTACCGGGCAAAGAACAATTTATACAGTATTACCAAGATCACGTTCCAGACTTGATTGCAGTTATGAGTATTATAGCTCATGTGCTTACAATCCCCAAGCTCGTAGAACCGGAATTCCTCACAAAATATATTCAGCAAGCTAAGGACGAGATCAACAAGGCGCCACACGATTTTATTAAAGTGCAAGCATCATTTCTACTGACTTTGGCTGCACATCTGTCTTTGGATTACACCACCTCAATTGAAATGCGGGAATGGTGCTCCGAAACTTGCTTTAAGGCACTTTCAGGAATAGGCTCAGATATGTCTAATATGCAGCCAGGAGTACTTGCTAGCTGGCGCACGGTTAATATTGAACCGTCACTGCTTTCAGACTTGCTCTGCAGGGTTTTTCATGAAGTTTTTTGTTTGGATACAATGTTTTCGGTCAATACACGATTGCCGCTTCCTGAGTTTTCAGAGTCCAACCTTATTGAAAACGTCCCTGTGAGAGACCTCTTTGGGTCTTTTTCTTACAAGTATAGATTCCAAACACTGCAAATGGTACGTTCTATTATATACTCATTGACTGCATTTGGATCTGGTCAAGTACAAACTACGTCCGTTGAATTTCAAAGACTTGAAGGGCTCGTCAAAATGTTTCAAGGAATTTTAGCAGAGAAATATAGCCGTGCATCATCTGACTCTGTTGTTATTGATCATGGTATCCAACAAGCCACAATGATCTTTAACTTCACGGTTATTCTGTTACATTTACCCTTGTCCTTTATTGCACACAGTAAAGTCCCTGATGTTCTGACTCATTTTACACATCCTCACAAAATTATGCCGTCTAGTGATTCGCAGCAGATGGTCGTGAGTACCAAACAATGTATCCACGCGGCCAACACTATTGCACAGGTTATGGGTGACACGTCTTATATTTCGCGTACACCAATGTCTTCACGTTGTCTAGCCTTAGCATTGACCATCCATGTCAAGACATATTTATGGCTTTCACTTCGAGGTCAAAAAGCATATGCATATGATTTGTACGGAGCAAGTATTAAGGTAGAAATTAATACTTTGCAATTGTTGGCCTCTACTTGGATATATTCTAGAGAGTCATATAATGGCATATGCGAATTGATGAAAGAAGATGTGCCTGAACTTTATGATGAGTTTATTGTTCAGCAAGCATCAGATGCAACAGCAGTATCTGTAGAACCATCTTTAACTACCACAACAGCACCTCAACCACCAACAACAACTACATCAGTACCGTCAACAGCCCCAGATGCACCGATCATGGAAGATGGAGATCAGAACCCATACAATCCCCTCGATCTTTTGGATACCATGCCTGATCAACTGTTTGATCTTGACGATCTATTCTAGTAGCCCCTTTTTTCTTTTATTTATTATGATCATGATGATTTTCATTTGTTTTTGTTTTTTTCTTCTTTTTTTTTTTTTTTTACTGCCCACCCCCACCACTCAAGCATTGTACATAGCCAACGAACGAGTATATAATTATTATGTATGTATATATTTTTTACAATTAATTAGGATTACTTATTCAGAACCCGGTCGATTTCAGAAGCAACTACAAGTAGTCTTTCGTCATTCATATGAGTTCCTACAACTTGAATTGCAGTAGGTTTGACCTTGTCTAAAGTAAAATTAGAAAATAATACCACATTTGTTAGTAAAAGAGTAACTAAAAATAAAAATCAAAAGACAAAAATAATTGGTTTCATACTATTGTAAGAAAGTTTTGATCGGTTTGTTGGAATACTCAAAGCCGGGAACTAAGAAAAAAAATGTTAGCACAATGTTAGTGTAAAGTAAATGTACTTTAGATTTACGTACATCAAGAGTGTTCCAGTTGTTGGTATAAGGTAGTTCATTGTAAGTATCAAATGCTGGTGCAAATTGAGCGGCACATGGGCAGATCAAAGCATCAATGTTGGACACATTCATCAGATCAAGCCAGGCTTTACGGGCTGTCAATTGACGCTTAGTAGCTTCCACTGTATCTTTAATGGTCATTGACCCATCAGCCACACTTTCAATAATAATTTCCTCATCTGGGTTTGATAGGGACAAAGAAGAAGGCGAGTAAAGCCCATGGAATATCTTCTTCACAGAGGGGACCAACGGCTCATGGCCAGCCATAACTGTTTTTAGACTTGTTCTGTTGTTATCAATGTCAAGCAGTGGTAATGCAATAGTACGGCTGATAGTGTGAAATGAAGGATAAGCATCTGGTAAGAGTTGTAGAATTGAAAAGCCTGCTTCAACTAGTTTCGAGGCAGCGCTTTGTAATGCAATCTGGACTTCTTGATCAACAGGGCACATATCATCCTGAATAATTACACCAATATTATATTTCTTTTCATCCTTCTTTTTGGCTGATTTGTTATCAACCCAAGGCATGGGAATACAAAGTGAATCGTAACCAATCCAAGGCTGGCTATCCAAAACTACTTTCATGAAATATTCAATATCACTAAGAGTGGTTGCCAAAGGCCCAGCCGATGCAATAAGGCCCAAATCAGCTAAATCAGTTCCAGACGTGGCTATCCCGCTATAGGGTACGCGGTTCACAGTTGGTTTGAAACCATAGACTCCGCAGCACCAAGCTGGGATACGAATAGATCCAGCTAAATCAGTGCCTACACCTAGAACGGATCCTCGTAAAGCAATTAGAGATCCCTCGCCTCCCGAAGAACCTCCAGCGGTCCATTCGCTGGTGTTATAGGGATTTAATGTTCGCCCAAACACATTGTTATGTGAATCAGAAGTGATGATACCTTGGGGTACATTAGTTTTGACGTAGAAAACAGCACCGAGATCATACAAAAGCTGAATTAAAGGTGTGTTCTTTCTAGCGACGGGCAAGCCGAGACGACTAACACATCCTAGAGTAGAGTGAAGTCCCTCAATTTCAAACGAATCCTTCACACTAATAGGCAAGCCATGAAGAGGTCCTACTGGCGTTCCAGTTTCCTTCAGATGTTCATCTAACTGTTTGGCCCGTTCAATAGCCCTGTCATAGGAAACTTCAGTCAAGCAACTAGTAAATTGATTTACAATAGCAGCACGTTTGCAAAAGGCAAGGGTTACCGCTTCACTGGATACTTCCTGTTTGGCAATCTTAAATATCAATTCTTGAGCATTAAAATTAGAAGTGATTTCAAGTTGCTCTGGGGTCAGCAGGGTACGAATTGCCTTTTCAAATGCGTCTTCAGCCGGAATATCCAATGAACCGACTTTCCATTCTGTGGGAGTGAGATTATCAATTTCTCTTCTCTTGGTTTTAATTTTAGCTTTCCAATCAGACATTTGTATAGCAAAAGTGTGTAATATAATACAGTTTTGAAGTTAGAAAAAAAAAAATCTGCTTTAGCGAGCCGTACTGAACTGAACTGGCCGGAACTTGACTGAAGAGATTGGTTGATGAGGATGAACTTCAAAGGTTACCAACCCTAACCATCACTCATTTCAACGGAGAGGTCGTTGGTTGGTTGGTGAGCCATGGAAGAGTCCAACATGGAAGATGAACCTGGAGAAGCATCCAGGATTTGTTTCCTGTGAAGCGAATTTCACAAGTGAGGATGTGTGGTTTCAATGTATGCTTATCCATGCTAAAAACTGCCCCTCCAAGCCCCGAAGCAAGGACCAACGGAAATCATTTTAATTGCCAGTAATTTTATATACATAGATGCTACGGTACGGTCTGATGATAAGCAAGTAAGCAAATATAGAAATATAGAGACCTCATACAAAACATTATAACAAACTTTGCTGGTTCGACTCGGTGGAGTCTCGTTTTCATCTCCCTTCTACAAAACCCAGCGGCAAACAGCTGAGGTGGGGGGGGACCATTCGTCGTTTTTGGTTATATGGGCAGCGTGGGGCTACATTTTGGACTGGAACTATGGGTTGTCATAGTAAAATTTGAACTCATTTTTTCAAGTTCATGCCTCGGTTGAGAATTTCCGAAAGATTCTGAGTAATTGCTGATGTCAGCGTTTTGTGGGGCAATGTATGGAAGGTTAAAAGTTATGAACCGACAGTTTTCGAGGTGTCACAAACGTAGAAAAGACAGCAAAATAAGCAGCAAAAGAAAAATGAAAATCAAAAGGGTCAAGTCACCAGCCACAAGCAGTATTCTCAAAATGTAAGGTACCTCAAGTCCCTTGGATGCTGGTAAAACCTTGAATTATTGTATTGGATTGCTACTAAATAATAATTATTTACCTTTATTGTGAGAGGTGGGGTCTGTAGCCTCATGTAATTTTTTATCAACCGAACAATAGAATTGAACTGCGTTTTGAATTTTCATCAAACACTATGGTAAAAAGGTTCCATATGGTTTAGTATGGATGGGCCATATCTGGACCTCAAGTTGACTAGAACTGGCTGGCATGAAAAGGAAAACAAAAAAGCCAACCGTTACTGGGAACTCCTCACCGGACCTTGGTTTCCTTCTTGTCCATTGAAGTCAAGGCTTAATTATATCTTACTTGGATATCGGTTGTTCAAGATGATATCTGATCTAATCTTCAATATAGGTTAAATCAAAATAGTATCAATTAAATTGTTATAAATATACTACTTTCCTCGAGATAGTTGATCTTTTTTTTTAAATCATTATCTACTTTACAAACAAACAATCTCAACTACTAAGCAATCAAGCTACTACCTTACCAAATAACCAAACCAAAACACCCATACAACTTCACAAACTATCTAAAATGACTGGAACTACTGATTACGATGCCATTGTTGTCGGAGGAGGATTCGGAGGAATCTACCAAACATACAAACTTACCCAAATGGGCTTAAAGGTCAAGGCCTTTGAGAGAGGCGAGGGCCTTGGAGGTGTTTGGAGACAAAACGTTTACCCTGGTGCTCGAGTCGACTCTGACGTCCCAGTTTACCAACTATGGATTAAAGAATGTTATGAGGATTTCGATTTCAATGAAAGATTTCCCGACTGGAGAGAAATTCAACGCTACTTCGCTCATGTTGACAAGAAACTAAATATCTCTCAATACTACGACTACAACACTTGGGTCACATCTGGCTCTTTTGATGAATCCACCGGAAAATGGACTGTTACCGCTACTGGCGAGGGTGCCGGAACCTTTACTTGCAAATATTTCATTCTTTGTACCGGCTTTGCATCCAAAAATTTCATTCCCGATTTCAAGGGTCTTGATAAGTTCAAGGGAACTATGCATCACACCGCTGACTGGCCTGTCTCTCAAATTGACATGACTGGAAAGCGTGTGGCTGTTGTCGGAACCGGTGCTAGTGGTGTTCAAGTTATTCAAGAAGTTGGGCCAATTGTCGAGCATCTCACTGTATACCAAAGAACTCCTAACTTGGCTATCCCCATGCAACAGCGCAAAAATGACAAGGAGTATGAAAACAGCCGTAAGCCTTACTATGACAAGGTTTTTGCTAATACTCTTGAGGTTTCTACTGGTGGATTCGAGTTTGGATTTGACAAGCGATCTGCTCTTGAAGTGACTCCTGAAGAAAGAAACGCTCATTTCGAATGGTGCTACAAGATGGGTGGCTTCCACTTCTGGGTTGCTACCTTTCATGATGTGTGGACCAACCGTGAGGCTGATAAACTTCAATACGAATTCTGGCGTAACAAGACTCTTCAGCGTTTGACTCGCCCTGAAATGCGGGAGCAATTGGCTCCAGAAGTTGCCCCTGTTACCTGGGCTGGTAAGCGCCCATGCTTGGAGCAGAGATACTACGAAGTCTACAACCAAGACAATGTCGATATTGTCAATCTTAAGAAAACTCCCATTCTTGAGTTCACTGAAAAGGGTATTCTCACTGAGGCTGGTGAAATTGAGTTTGATATAATTGTTCTTGCAACTGGATTTGATGCTGTCACCGGAGGACTTTGCCAGATTGATGTCAAGGGAACAAAGGGCCAGAACCTCAAGGAGAAGTGGAGCAATGGTGTTTACACTTATCTTGGTGTTTGCACTGCTGATTTCCCTAACATGTACTTTATGTATGGGCCTCAAGGACCCACTGCTTTTTCCAATGGCCCTACTTGTGCTCAGGTTCAAGCCGATTGGATTACCGATGCAATTGCATTCAGCGAGAAAAACGCTCTTAAGGCTCTTGAAACTAGTCATGAGGCTGAGCAGAAGTACCGTCATCATGTCAACGCTCTACAAGATGCTACTCTTATTCCTTGTGTCAGATCTTGGTATACTGGTGCCAACGTTCCTGGCAAGCCCATCGAGGCTCTTAATTATGTTGGAGGCATTCCCAACTATATGAAGGAAATCGATCATGAAGCTGAAACTAACTATGCTAGCTTCATCAAGGCCTAAATATTAGTTTGATTTTATTCCACTTTTTTTGTTTGTGATCTTTTGTTCTATATAGCTACATGAAAACAAGAGCAATAGTCTTTTGGAGTCTAAAAATTATTTAAAAGTAAAAAAATATTACCGGGTGTTCTTTGTCCTCTATTTTCAAGTTAGTATCTGAAATTTTTGTAAAATTGATTTATTTAATAAAAATCAAGAATTAATTTCTAAGAATGGAAGAATTTCCTGGAAGATTGATTTGTCTAGCCATGGCTCGACAGCATCATAGAAAAATGGCACAAAGAAAATTTACTTTAGGCGTAGATTAATTCACTTTTTTTCCAGTAGTTTATTTTTCATAATTTTTGTTTTGCTTTTTGGCAATCTCGTAATTTTATTCAAAATTATTAGATCATAAGCATCTTTAAAATATACTTTATTTCATGCTCGTGTAGAATGGGATCTCGGAACAAACGAAGGAGTCATTTCCTGAAATGATATTCCTGAATTTTTCAAAATGCACATTTATATAAAGAATCATCTATAGTCCTAAACCAAAATGAATTAACAAGCTGTTTAAATTTCAAAATGTCAATAGTTGATCCTAAATTTGAATATCTCGACTCTTCTTCCATATCCCAAGAGACTGTTCAAAAAGATGTTGAAATCGATGAGAAAACTCTATCTGAAATTGATTCTGGTAGAAGGTATAGTTGGAAAACTAAATGGAAACTGCGTCTGGGAAAGTTGTTTTCTCCGGCAATAGAAAGCAGGCTTGCAATCAGTGTAGAGGAGCGAAGATTTGTTAGGAAATTGGATATAATTCTCATGACATATGGTTGTGTTGCTTATTGTATCAAGAGCATTGACCAGTCCAATTATTTAAACGCATATGTTTCTGGAATGAAGGAAGATGTAAGTGTCATATTCATGGAACAATAAACACGTTGTTAATATTATCCAGCTTCACATGTATGGAAACGAATTGAATTTGCTCGGAACTTTTTTTGCAGTAGGATATGCATGTGCCTTGATCCCTTCTCAAATCATCATCACAAAGGTTAAAGCAAATTATATGCTGCCACCACTGGAATGTATATGGGGAGTTTTGACAGCCTCTTGTGCGCTTGTTCCCAGTGTCAAAGGCATGTATGGATTGAGATTTGGAATTGGAGCAGCTGAAGCATCAGCATGGCCAGGTATGCTCACCGTTTTCATGAATTGGTATACTCCCACGGAATTTGCAACCAGAGCTGCGCTTCTGGCAGCGTCTGGTTCAGCAGGAAGTATGCTTTCAGGTGCATTACAAGCCGGTCTCTACAAAACCCTAAATGGTGCACATGGAATTCCAGGGTGGAGATGGATGTTTATCATCAATGGTGTTATGACTGTTGCAATCTCATTACTAGGATATGCAGCTATTCCTGACCCTCATCGAGGAGCATTTTGGATTTCTTCAGAAGAACTTAAAATAGGCCAAGCACGCATGGAACGGGTAGGACGCAGAACAAAAGAGGAGTTCACTCTCAGGACATTCAAAGAAGTTTTTTCTGACTACCGAGTTTGGTTATTCTTGTCCTTGTATGGATTTAAAGCTCTAGCCCAAAAGGCGACCAGTTACTTTAACTTGTTTATCCAGTCAATCACTCTGGCAGATGGTGTAACACATAAGTATTCCGTGGAACAGGTTAATTACATTACAATGGCTGGCCCTGCCACTGAAATCGTGGCTGTTATCTTTTATAGTAGGCTGGCTGATGTGACGGTCTTGGGCCCCGGCCTCATAGGATTTCAACAGGGAATTTCTGCATTTGCTTTAGCTGTTCTCTCAACATGGCCACCTTCAATTGCCCTTAAATTCGCAGCTTACATTCTTCTCTTCAGCACTACCTCCATCACACCCATCCTCATGTCTTGGATGGCTTGTGTTTGGAAAGAATATCCTGCTCGTCGCGCTCTAATAACAGGTCTAGTAGTTTTGATATCATATGTCAGTGAGTCTTGGATGGTAGTTGTGCTTTGGCCCGCTACCCAGGCTCCTCACTATCATGTTGGTTTTAAGGTTGCTTTAGGCTTCGTTTGTCTTTCGTTTATATCACTCTTAGCCTTCTATCGAGAAGTTCGTTCTTAGGTCACATGACTTGAAAATGATGATCCCAAGTGTAATTTTTAATTTCATAACCAAAATCTCATGGAAGAATGCACCCTCGCTCATAATTGTACATCTCCAAATATTTTTTTTCCCCATGACTGATGTTACAAATAGTATAACACCAGTGCCACTGTGCCCAGTGAAAACATCTGGCAAACGAAAACGCCGTATTGTCCCCGAGGACCAACGCAAACGTATTGCAGTTAGCTGTGACAGATGTCGTAAACGAAAACTTCGTTGTCGAGCTCTGGAAGACGCTGAATCATTACCTGCGAGTGATGCTAAACCTCTAAGCCAGCTTAGTGATGCTGATACTTGTTCAGAATGCTTAAAGGCTGGAGTATCGTGTACACGCACGCTCCCGAGAAAAAAGCGAGTATATGGTTCTGTCGATACACTTAGTGTACATTATCAGGCACTATTACACTTAGTCAAAGATTTGTTTCCTGATCAAGACTGTGAAACTTTGCCTGGTATTCTGCAAGTTGCGAAGAAACATAAAATTTCTATTCCCGAGAATTTAGATCCTGAGGCTATTCCAGAAACGGCCTTTTTGGGTTCTAAGTCTTCGTCTCAAGGTTCTATTTCGGTTCTTCCAGTAACTGAGGAGAACCCCAAACCATTTTCTCCACCTCAACAGCCGCCTGATCCAGCTCCTTCATATCCCACTGAAGACACACCTTCAGTTGATGTAGTTAAAAGCGAAGTTTCAGCGGAACGAAGGCCTTTACCAGATCTGGGTGCCGAACGAATCATCTATGATCGCGTCGGAGTCCCATATTATGTTGGATCTTCTGGATCCATGGCTTTCTTTGACAGTTTATGCAAAATCATTGGAAAGAAAAATGAGCAGCGATCAAGTGAGAGTCCAAAGGCTGTGCCACCTATTGAGCAGCCCTTACCGAACAATACTACAGATATTTCTGCTGATAGTGCTAGTGGAGCTTTGCTAACTCGTCCAGATAATAATGGTGTATTTTTTTATACTATCTCGGCCTCTACGTTTGCTGACTCTGCTATGCTTTCCCTTCCTGATGTGGATCAGGTTTCCTTTTTACCTCCAAAGGCTGACTGTGATATCTACGTTGACGCCTTTCTCTCTAACATCAATCCCTTGTTTCCGTTTTTCCGCATCAAACGATTTAAGGAAAAGTATGAACAGTACTGGGCTGACATCAGAAGTACGCCACATAGAAAAGGAAAGTGGGAGTCACAGATTGATTGGAGATGTTGTCTTTATATGGTCCTTGTTATGGGTGCCCGTTCGCTCATTGTCAGCAAAGCAACCTCAAGGAAATACGGCGCTCTATCCAAATATGCTTCAGTCGTTCAAGGTGCGTTATCTGCCCTTACCGTTACAACATCGCTAGAAACAGTGCAAGCTCTTTTCCTGTTGGCTTACTATTTCTATGGTATTAATGAACGAAACGCTGCCTGGTTAATGACAGGTATTACTTGTCGCCAAGCAATGGCAATGGGATTTCACCGAGAAAGTGCTTGCGCATCTTGTCCTCCTGAGGATGCCCAGCAAAGGAAACAAATTTGGTACTCATTATATTCGTTTGAGTTGGCACTTTGTGCTAACCTTGGTCGTCCCAGTTGCATTAGGCATGATGATATAGATGTCTCTTCTCCAGATGAAAATGATGAAGAATTACGGTTATACAATGCTCCCGGAACTTCGGCTTCCAACAAACAATTACTCAAATACTTTAATGATGTTATTGTTAACATGCATCTTGGTGAGTTTAAAGATTTGCTTACACAGTCAAATATCGATTATACTCTAAATTTTGCTCGCAAGCTGAAAGACTTTTTGGGAACATTACCTCGGCAGCTAAGCGAAATCTCTTCATCATTGTCGAACGAACACGCTCGTTCCATCCTGAAAATTCATATGCGAGCCCATTATGCTATTAGCATTTTAAGCCGGCCATTTGTTTTATACATGGCAGGTTCTGACTTTAACCAGATTTCACCACAAAAGCTCGAGGACCTCATATTAATTTTGAATATTGGATGTGCTTCTACAATTGCTATATCACAAATTCTGACGACGCTGAGTCGTCGAGGACTTGTCAATGGAGTTTTCCATACTGACATTTTTTATGGCTACTGTGCCTGCCTTGTTCTCAGTCTGATTTCCGTCACTGTGTCATCTGGCAAATTTCCACATAAGCGACTTGCGTACACCAAAGAAACCATCAACTCTGCAATTCACTCCATTGTAAAAGTGATGGATTCGATCTATTTAGAAGGAACTATGTTTAGACTAGCACGTGTTACTGCTAGTATCTTGAGGGGCCTAAGTATTAATCTCCAAAGCGAGGAGCGAGTAAAACAGAAGGTCCCAGTTAAGGAGAAGTCTCAAGATTTGAACTCATATACTCCCTCATACCCTAGTACTGACAGTCCTGTTATCGACAAGTCGCCCGGTAGCCTTTCAATTCACAGCATCAATGAAAATTTCCCTCAAACACTGTTAGAGGAGTATGAGAAAATGTTTTTACCAAGAGAAAGTACATTTACTACTAATAGTAATAATGGAATGGCCGACTTTCATCCCCCACAACAACCACAACAGCAATCATCTGATATCTCACAGATGTACTTGGAAGACCTTGACTTGTTTACGGAAACTTTCAACACGTCTTTTTACGATGTTTCCAACACTTTTAACTTTCCCAACATTCTGTTTCCGCCTACTGCGCCTGAAATGAACTATGATGAAACTACAAACACTTATGCCTCAGGTAGTAGCAGTAATCAGCACAATGGAACAGCATTGGTACTGTCGAATGACATTAGCACTGGTGTGACTCCTATTTCCCCCGCAATTAATAATGCATCTACATCTGCAGCCTCCACTGGTACTGCAGCTCCTCTCAACAATCTTCCAGGTTCATCGGGTCACAACATCGGAAGTCAGGGTTATTTGGATGCACTTTACAATCATGGAGACGTTGGAGTTATTTCAAACATGAGCTGGATGAAAGAAGATCATGGAAAATCTCAGTTAATGGATTATGTTAAACAGAAATCAAAACAAAAACAATAATAAATATAGGCAATATAAGAACTAAAAAAACAATTATGTATATAAATATATATTTATAGCTGTGTATGAATTGAACATGGATGAAAATGGGTTTTAAACAGAGTAAATTGCGCTGTTCTTGACGAGATTTTCTGGTCTAGCTTGTACTTGTATTGAACCTATTTAGAGGGGTTTTGTGTAACATTTATTAAAATCCAAATTGTTTTATGATATCAGGATTCCAAGACTTGAACTTGAACACCTCAAAGAGACTATTTGACTCTTATACTTTTCAATTCCAATTTTTTAAAGAAAAATAATTATTTTTTTTAATTATAAAAATACATGAATTACAGAATAAATAAATACTAGAAATACTAAAAATACAAAAATCATTAACACCTCATTATCCTCCATCATCTTCCCCGCCATTATCTAAAAACGCAACCAAGAATGAAAACCCAAAAAAATAATCGAGAAGTAAAGAAAGAAAGCTTTTGGCACTGAGTTTGGGATACTCTAGCTGTTGTAAAATCCCCAAAATGGTACCAGAATAGCCATGGAATATTTTGGCTCTTCCATCTCAATTGCTGAGACACTATATCTTTTTGCGTTTGAATCATATGTTAGAGCTCCACGCCCAACGTCTGTAATGTTTAACAGAGGAGCTGCAAAAGATATATTCCAATTCAAACCAATTGGTTCGTTAACTGTTGCAGAAACAGTTAACAAACCTTTGAAATTCGTGCTGTTTAGTTTTTGTACTGACATTTTGAGTAATGTCGAATTCGCAGTCAAGGAATTACTTTTGAACGTTTCTTTGTAATCTGTAGTGGACCGCTTTGAGATAACATCAGAGCCACTGCTGGTATCGTCAACATAACCCCCACAGGAACTAGAGGACTGCTTAGAAGTGCCAACCCAGTCGCAATATACATTTACACCAGACTGCTTGCATACGGTGCCACTGCTACAAGGACTCAGAACCCAGCTGCCCCAAACACACTTAGCATACCCATTGAGGGTACACTTAAATTCACCATTTGTTGTGCACTGCCCTCCTTCTACTGGGCATGAATCGGCTGTAGCAGTGGAAGTAGCCTGTGTTGAGGATTCAGCTCCATAGGTAGAAATTGAAATGGTAGTTGTCAGGCTTGTTGTTTTGAGTATGGAAGATTCTGAAAAACGAACTGAAGTTGTTGCTGATTTCTTCTGAGTCGTAGCAGTTGAGGCGTCAAATATTATCGTGCCACTGTTTGTTGTCGGTGTTTTAGTAGTACCTAAATCAGAGTCTGTATCTTTGGAAGTTGTCACGGGCTGTTCCTCAACAGCGAGTTGATCATTACTGTCACCGGTGACAGTTACTGTAGTGGCAGCAGCAGTTTTAGTTACAGTCATTAAAGTTGTCCTTAAAAATGTCACTAAAGAAAATGTTAGTAATTACTTTAACTTTTTTGGTTAGGTTTAAGTGAAATCAAAAATTGTATACCTTTTGTTGAAACCTTGCTCTCATTGATGACAACTTTAACCACTGGATTATCTCCTGAAACCACATCGGCGGCGGAATCAAGAACTAGTCCTGTGGATGTACCGGTAGCTTCAGCACTTGTGTAGTATCCGTAGATGAGATCGCCTCCAGTTTCAATACTACTAACAATATTGACACCAATGATATTTTGACTTTCCGAAGCCGCTGCCATAGAAGTTGAAGTAGAAGTGGGTTCCGTTGAACTACTAAGCATTTGTGATGTTGAAATTGAGTCATCGGCGGCTGAACTACTGGCAACAGAAGTTATTACTGATGAATCAGATGTCACAGTACTAGAAGCTTCCTGGATAGAACTAGCAGTCACTGTAGTAGTGACCACGGGAGCAATGATAACCGAAGAGCTGGCATGCCAGAGACCGTCATCAGCGCCTTGAGTGCTTGAGCTAATACTCGAACTAGAAACACTTTGAACGTTTGCATCAGCCCAGATAACAACCGAGCTCGTACTTAAAATTACTGCAGACGTTGTACTTGCACTAGAAGAGGCAGTTGACGATACTTCATATTCAGCAGCATTATCCCCTGTAGTAGAAGCCACAGCCTCGGTATTATCGTAAGTGGCAACTCCAGAACTTGCAGAACTCTCACCTAGCAACCCAGCTTTGGCAGCTTGTGCAAAATTAAGACCAGTTCCAGAATCAACATTTGCCCAAGCTTGTGAAGCATCCCACATCATAATACCTCCAAAAGTAGTTGAGTAGGTCTGTTGTAAATAATTAGCAGCTTCTAATACAGTGGCAATAGGTTTATAACCAGTTCCAGAAGCTGACTCGGAGGCAGGAACTCCTAAATAGATTTTGGCAGAGGGATTTGGACTGCTCTTGACTAATTCGTCCCATGCAGCATAGTTGAAGACACTATTTGCATTGTTGGTCTCCCAGGCTTGCATTCCACAGTAGTTGTTGTAAAACTGAACAAATAAAAAGTCAATTTTAGCCGAGGTGATGACAGAGTTGAGATAAATGTCAGGGATCACACATTGAGGAGCAGCCGAAACGTAGTATGATTTGGATGAATCTGCATCAAAATGTTCGCGTAGACGGTTCACAAATTCAGTGTAACCAATATCTGAACCTCCTTCTGTATCTAAATCAAACCCATCTAGTACGGCATCTCCAAAGGGTCTTGTTTCACTAGTACCTCCCAAAAACAAATTCCAAAGAGTATCAGCAAACTCGGTTCCTTCCGTTGTACTTGAAAATCCATAAGTTCCTGATGCTCCACCCATGGATAGCAGCACAATTTTTCCTTTATTTTGGCAAGTCACAATGTCCTCAGCAATTGTCGGGCATTGTAATAAGCCAGTACCTTCAAATACAGTACCATCGTCGCAGGCGGAAGCAAAATTGACTTCAGGAAGACCACCAGTTCCGTAGTAGATGTGCAAAAATGATAGTAGAATAATGTCAGTAGAGTCATCATCACAATAATCAGCAAGCCTGGACTGAGAACTTTTGCCTCCAGCTGAGTTTTGTCCCCAGTAGACTGCGACATTGGAGTTCGCTGTGATTGATAAAGCAGTGACTGCTGCGGCTGTTAGTAGCCAGGCTATTGGCAAGGATATAGAATATTTCATTGCCTAAGAGTGGAACTTCGGATATCAGAGTGGATTTTTTTTTTATTCCAGTAAGTGTGTTTATGTTTGTTTAATGTATAATTCATTATTTTTTTGAGAGTGGATCCTGGATGGTATTTAACTTGAAGGAAATAGATATTGAGAGGTATTCAGAGGAATTAAAAAGAAGAAGGAGAGTGCATGGTAGTCAATTGACTCTGTACTATTATTATTGGCATGCGCTACCCGTTGCTGGAGCTGCTTTGGATTTGAGTTCATCTCATCTGAACGCAATTACATGCGAGTTAGATCCATTACGATGCCAGTCGAGGAGGGTTATTATTGGAAATTAATCAATATTATTATTTAATCGTCCAAAAGTCTGGCAGGTAAAACTTTGAAAGTACGTAGTACTTTGGTCTTTTACTTTATTTTTTAAAGTAAAGTGAATAAATAAATAAATAAAAAAGGATTGTCGGTTTTCAGGTTTAACTTTTTACGCTCAAGTATTATTATTTTTTTTTTTTGTGACCGCGTTGTTTTTTCAATATAAACTATATTCAATTTAAAGTGAGCGGCTGGTCCCATCAAGACTTCGAAGTAGTTGTGAGGCTTTTTCCTTTTTGGGCCAGGAATTAGATGAAAACGGCAATCTCCGTTTCCACTGTCAGTGGAGCAGTGAAGACATGTCTTGCAGGAAAAGGCAATAGATTGGAGAATATTAAAAGGTTTAATGTAATGGAAAGAGAGTTGACAGGCAATGCACTGTGTAAAATAAAAAAGAACAAATAAAAAACTTACGTATTGATGTTTGTTAGGGGGGTTGTTGTTGGCGGTGGTAGTGGTGTTGTCAGTGCTGTTGAATGAAATATTATTTAGAATGGATTTCATGGTAGTTGCTCGATTTCAACTCGGACCTATGAACTGATTTCCCCTGAATGAAAAATCCAGAGTGAACATGATCCAATTATGTTTACACTTTTTTTTCTCATTTTTGTTTTGAGTTTGTACGTTTAATTGGTTGTTTAAATTTAATATACTCAAGCCTCGAATGTTGAGAGTTGTACTATTTCAAATGTCAGTGGTTTAAGAGATTTTCATTGAAAGAAATTGGCAATACACTAATTCTAAATAAAATCCTTTGTTTATGGTCGCAGTTGTAGTCGCAATTGCAGTTGCTCTAGCTGTCGCTCAGTCGCTGTCATGCGCGCGGTTGGAGTTGTAGTTTGCCCCGAAGAGTTTGTCAAGTCTAACCGTAAAGCTATTTCACTCAAATTCCGTATAGCTGTAGTGGTTGGTATATTATCAATTTTTTATTTTTATATCATTGATGTTCATGTATTCCATGAAGTGCATGCTTGTGAACCAACTCGACATGAACTTGTAAATAAAAGGCGGCTGGTAGCTTTGAAGCATCACAAACATCCCAAAAATAACAACAACATTGACATTTCAAGACCTTCCCAGTTTCATAAAAGTGACATCTCTTATTAGAGTACAATATGTCCAATATATTAAATATATTTAATATATTTAATATGTTTACATAGAGGTAGTCAGTGTTGCAGGTGATAGGCACTTGGCATATAAATATAATAAAAAACGAGTCTAAGCCCTGTGTCAAACTGGTTTTTACAGGAAATTTTTAACAAAGACGGCTGTCTTGTCTGAAAGAATAGGCAAATAAGAATAGATTTCAAGTAGTCTGGTTTATAAAAGCTGTCTGCTTGCGTTAAGTAGCTTCATGACAGGTGGAGAGTCAGAAACTAACTAGTAGACATGCCGTAGTAAATCTCTGCAGAACGAGCAATGGTCGATATACAGACACGGACTTGGACACGGGCTTGTTGTTGAAATGTCATTGATACTGCAGTAAGGTGTTTTGCTGTGGAGCGTTCAGAGAGGTAATGACGATGAAGATGATGGTGACGATTATTATTATTTGGCAGACAGAATGAACAAGCTACAGCCAGCCCACTACTTTGAGTTATTTAGTGGAGGCATTTAATTAGGCCAGCATTTTTAGAGTAAACAAAACAGACGTCAAAAAAAAAGTATAATTTTTAGTATGGCCTTTTTTTTGGTTCAAATTCTCATGAAAAACCAGCAATGTGGTACAATGAGAATTCAAAACTTTAGCTCGTGGAGTCGCTAAACAGCAGCGCCTTTTAATGTGGACTCAATGTTCTGGAGAGAGACATGACCAAAATCCAAGAACGAAATTGTTGGTAAATATGGAGAAAGGTGAAGACATAATGTTTCTAGAGTAGGGAAAAATGGCGCGCGTTTGAACAATACATGAAACAAATTAGGCAAAACGCGAAACACGAAGAATTAATTATTCGCCTATGATGTATATTACAATACTATTATTTGAGTGGTCTAAATCCATAAAACAATAGGTCCTCTATAATAATAACTTAGCCTAACTATTCTTAGTTTTAACGGCAAGGAAAAGGAGAGTTTGATTATTATTATTGTGTATTTGTTAGGTATTTACCTGCTATACAATGAGACAATAAGACATGGTAGTTAACAACTATGCACTAGATTCCACTTGATTTATTTGTAGTTGCGAACACAATGAAAAGGATTCAAAGACATTACGAGACCCACAGCACGCTGTGTACTATTGTATGTATTTTGCGTCGGTCGTTCAATGGTATTGTCCATCATCCAAACGCGTACGTTGAATGGTCTTGTAATTATTGTGGTGTTGGCGTTTTTTATTTATTTAGAGTTTTCACAAAATAACGTTTCCAAAGTTACGCGTGCGCCCAAGTTATTTTTGAAAATGAAAAATCCAGCCATGATTTAAGATTTGATTCATCTCTCTCTTGATATTCAAAAGTATCCATGGCAAGGCTATTCTTGGAGTACTTAGACTTGAGCAACAGTAGAATAGCAAGGTCACGCTCTCCAATATCCAGAAGTTTTGCTGGTTAGTATACGGCGGAAAGGCGTTTCTTTCGGTTCTTCAAACCGTTCATGGCCGACCACTGGATTTCATGGCACAAAAGGGAATTAATTAATTGAGCAATCAATATAAACGAGTATACAAGTACTCTTGTGGTTGTAGGTTATGGACAAACACCTCAGAGCTTGAGTGCCGCCAGTATGAATCAAAATGCATATACCCAGATATATTTCTCCCATATTATTATTATTATTTATTTCTATTTATTTGGAAATCATATCTATAACGTATTTCTATACTCGAATTAACTTTAATCAACGCACTTGCAATACCAAGTGGTGGCGGGCGTCAGCGGCAAAATGATCACATTGGTTCTTCAATGGATGAGTGGACCGTTCAATGGTAATAGCGTAGTGCGTAGTTAATATATATATCTACGGTATATATCATGGGCGGTTCTTAGCGGCGGATGGGTTTCCTGTTTATCCCACAAGCCTAAGCTTTTGAGAAGCCACGATGACCACCAGATGGATTTCTTTACTGGTTATGTAGATAACCGAGTTAACTTGCCACAATTCTACAAAGACCCTTGTTCATGTTTGATAAGCTTAACCAAACTTGTATTCAAACATAAATCAACTGGAGTTAGGCTTATTTGAAGTTGTCTTGGGCTGTAATTTTGGGCTGCTAAGCCATCACTGGATGAGATGAGATGAGCTTTGTAGAGCCCAAATGCCTACGACTCAAAGCATCAGACTGTAGCTGCACCAAGCCATTTATTCTTGAAAATATCTCTATTATTGCGGTATCTTTATATCGCACTACATCATTTTGCCCATTTTTTGGGTATATAACGAAGCTCACTGAATTCAGCCCTAAACCTGGAATAAGGTTCGATATCCTATCCGCCATCCCGAGTCCACAGCGAGTTACCACCGTCACACTTTGCAAGATACATGAGAAAGCATTTTTGACTAGGTCCAAATCATGACTGAGCATTATAAATAAATAGCAATGTTGTCTAGAGCCGCTTTGAAGGCTTTTCAAGAGTACACCGGAAATAATTGGTATATAATTATATTACAGGAACAAATACAAGAGACTGATTAAAGCCTAAATATCATGCTTACAGCGATATAGGACAGACAGGACAGAGAAATGGGGAAAACTAATATATTAAGCATAAGGTTGAGTTTTAGATAGAATGGCATAGTAATAAACGATACTATTGGCTTTGATATCAGAGAGCCACAGTGATTACGAATACTAATCAAAGACAAATCAAAGGCTTGACTGACCATCAGTGAACCTCATAGAACTAAAAGCGCTCGGAGTAAATGGACAGAATACATTTCATTTTTACAGCCATAACGGAGATGCCACATTTGCAAGCTGTGCTTCAGCCTCAGTTTCTGTCCGCTGTGTGACTCAGGTCTTGAACGACCATTGTGTAATTTTGGGCTCTGAGCTGAGTCGTCGGAAGGTTTAGAACACAGAAATCAATAAGGAGAGGCATCCGAAAACATGAAACCAGTTAAGCAGAATTGTAAGAGCCACCTGGTAGAGGTTGGGCTGTAGATCTAAATAAACGGGCTGGTCGAATCAAAGCCCAAGATACTGTTTTATAGCTAGAACACCTAACTTGAGATGGTGATCAAAGGCATCTCATTTTACTTTGACACATGTATACTGAAAACCATTTACAAACCTTTTGAATCCCCCTATTTTATTATTATTCCTATTATCTTGAGCAACGGCTCTGTTTGTAACCCCAAAGTTCGAGCTTACTCTTTTCTCAGCCTCAAAGGCAACCACCCCAAAGAACTTGCTGAGCCCACGAATGAAAGGTAATTTGAACGGGTACCATACTCCATTTGAAGGACAAGCTAAGGTTAACCCTTGATAGGCATTAATTAATTAAAATCATAAAAATACTGATAAATGTTTTAAGAAGGTTATGAGAAATCAAGTTGAATGGAAAGTTTAAAATAGGAAAATCCCAGGGTTAAGATGTAGATGCAAAATGTGTCTTTCCAGGGTTAAGATGTAGATGCAAAATGTGTCTTTGTAAGATTATCAGCAGTTGCAGGTCAATAACCTTGCTATTTCTTTTATTAATATAAATATACAGGAAGGAATTAAAAGAGGGAGAAAAAGCGTGGATGTTTGGAACGATATTCTGAAGTGTGTTATTGTGGGGAGGTTTAGTTAGAGATTATAGTGCAACAAAAAGCTAGTAAAAAAGCTGATTCAAATCCATAGCGAGCATTGGTACAAATAAAGGTCACATTTTAGACTTTTTAATTTATTTTAACTTATATTAATTTATTTATATCTGTCAGGTATTCAAACTCATGGACTGCCACAAATCAGGATTTTTGTTTGCTGGCTACAAAAAAAAATAAGCAGCAGCAAGCGGCCACTGTGAACGTGAACATGAGCATGAACATGAGCATGAACATGATTGTGAGTATGCCCATGACCCGTTCTTAGCTTTAAAATCTATTTAGAAAGAAAGATCTATACTTTATATTTATACAATAATCCACAAAGATCATCAACAACAACTACATCTCCTCCTCCACGTACCTCACAGAGAGATATGGTTCCGGCATGGTCATGAGCAATGATAGGTACAAAAAAAAAGTAAAAAATAAATTAAAATAAATTAAAAAGCCCATTGAGAAATACGAATAGCACTTATCAAAATAAGAATAGCTTAGGTGATACTTTACTTGTTTTAAAGTAAAAGGTTTTAAAAGGTTTTTAAAATAATTTGGCCTTCACATGACACCCTTCAGGTGTGGATAAAAAAGATGGCAGAGGGTCAAAGATGACGATAGTTTATATTTTTACTTTGACTTTTATTTTATTCAAGTTTTTTTGTTTTCATTATTATACACAAATCAATTCCAATGTATCATGTATAATTATGATTCAACTATATTCACCTTTTGATATATATAAAAAAACAATAGTTGAATAAAGATATTGTTTAAACAAACAATATAGTGAAAAAGATACGTGCTCCGTGGGAGGCTCGAACTCTCGACCTTCAGATATCAAAGATATATGAGACTGACGCTCTACCGACTGAGCTAACGAAGCAGGCACATTTTTGAATTTTTCTTGAGTTTATATATTCGGATTTAGTAAAAAGATGAAATATTATGGGATTTCTGTGTTCTTTATGTGTTGTACCATTTTAAGATAGTTATATATACAAATTATCATATTAAGTATAGTGCTGTAAGAAAAAGGGGTTTTTTAATATAGTTGTATATTCTAAGCCAAGAGTTGTGCTTTTGTGGCTGTTAGTTACCAAGTCTTTGACCAACTAACCTCATCAATAATAAACTCGGCTATACAAATGTATAAATATAAGTATAAACTTGTAAAGTTCAGACCAAGAGACCATTTTAAAGAAAAGGTTTTACGATGGTATCTGAAACAGCATAATTTAGTTTTGAATACGAATAGCAAAAGCACAAGAAGTTTAAAAAAGAACTAACTTTTTTTTTTTCTTATATAGTAATAGAAGCGAGTGTTGGTATATATATATAAATGTATGGAGTAGTCGTGGTATAGAAACAACAAAGGAATACTTTGTACTATATCAATAGACACCTAGACATGGTCTGAAATACCAGTTTTCGATGGAAAAAAAGTCTTGTGATTTAGTGCTTTTATTAGAAGAAGAAAAGAAATATCTGGTCACTGAATAATTCTTCAGGATGAGCAAATTATAAAGTGAAATGATTTTTATTTTATTTTATTTTATTTTATTTTATTTTATTTTATTTTATTTTATTTGTATTTTTCGTTTTATTAGGAGACTTATTAGGAGACTTTCTTAGATTATCGGGACTTGGTTGAAAAAAAAATAAAATAAATAATAATAAAAAAGAACAGAATTATCAGAAAAAACCATCATGATAATTGTGTGAGATCTTTACTGGATTAGCCCAAATAATAATTATAAAATAAAATAAAATAATAATTTTAAAATATCAAATACTTGAACTTTTTTGAAATTGAAATTGGGTTATAATTTCATACAACTCCGCCCATTGAGGACATGATATACGCACGCGCATAGTAATTGTGAACGAGAAGAAGAAAACAAAAAGAGACTGAGGTAAGTTATACTATTCAGAACTGGGGCATATATCTATATGGCTGCCTCTTTTAGATAACAGATTTTACTTCCTCTTCAAACAAGTGTGGTGGTACGTAGGTTCTTTTGTACCAAGGACTATCAAGATGAACAAAACTTTCTATAATGTGAGAGCTTTGGAGTTGTTTGTTTTACTCTGTAAACGGATTTGTCCGAATAGAAAACAAGCAAATCAGTGGACTGTGTGTGTTGTGAATATATTGTGAATATATTGTGAATATTATGGTGAATATTATGGTAAATATTATTGTGAATATTATTTCTGGGTTCCTAGAACGTCGCATGCAGAGGTTATTTCTCCCAGGATTCATGGAAATAATCAAAAAAATATTTAAATAAAAAATAAACTGATTATCGCTTTGCAATTGACTTGAGCATACTAGTCCATTCAGCTGATGAAGACCTCTATAGATAAAGTATCTCTTTCTATTACTTATCTATTTCAACTGGGGTGTTTTTACTGTTTCTGAAGAAAAACAGAGTATACCTTTAGCTGCCCTATCGTATTCCATATACCCAAATAGAATAAGTGTATATAGATGAAATATATCTAGAGAATATTATCATTGAGTAACTTGTATAATTTCTAGTTGATAATATACTAACATCACTTAAACGCCAACCAATCATGAAAAGAATAAACCATTTTCTCACTTACTACTATATCCATCTTGGACATTGTATCTAGTTGACTATGCGGAAGAGTTTTACAATGTTCGTCGAGAAACACGACTTTAGCACATTCTTATTATTTCACTTAACCCTCCATTGTTCTAAGTAAATCAAGGTACAGGCAGCAGTAGTGGCAGCAAAGATGTCTTAGTTTTAATACAGCCTTACTTGGTAAGAGCAATAATTATTAAGCATTTAGCATGAAGTAGTTGATGCTGCTGTTGCTTACTGCTGCTGCTTACTGCTGCAGTGATAATACTATGGGAATAGTACTGACCAGCCTTTTTTATTTTTATTTTATTTTATTTATCATAATTTATTATTTTTATTATTTTTATTATTTTTATTATTTTTATTACTTTTATTACTTTTATTACTTTTATTATAATTTGTGAATCCCATTCAATGGCATCCACCATCCATCACATGGGTAGGCATAGACCGAGTATTCTCTACACCAAGGACCTGTTAATATATTGCTTCCCAAGTAAACTCATATATCCAATATCTACTGATATATATAAAACTAGAAATCACGGTTTGAATTTAAAATATAAAAGCAGTGGAAGTCAAAGAGTATCAATTATCAATGATTGTCGTTTCATCAAGTCCATGAATATTTTATTTTATTTTATTTTATTTTATATTAATTTATTATTTTATTATTTATCGAGTGAATATTATTTTTTTATTATGGACCATTGCAACCACTAAAGCAAGAACCCAGGCAGCCAGTCATATCAAGGCAGTTGCTAGCTACTAACCAGTTAACGGATCCAAATTATAAGGACTAGAATGTACTTTGCAAAGTCTCAGATATACCCACGATACCAGGAATACTTTTATTTTTGATTATTTTATTTTATTTTATTTAATTTATTTTATTTTATTTTATTTTATTTTATTTTTATTAAAGACTAGGATATACGCGTATGAACATGTGTTTTGTGTAATTCAAATACGCGAGTGCGCGTGTGAATTTTATTATTTTTGGTTTAATTTAATAATAATTTATTCAATATTTAATATTTAATACAGCAGTTATTGGGAAGCTTGGAATCAGCCATGTGGGCTGATATATATATTAAGCACTTGTTAAACACTTGTTAAACACTTGGTTGAGCGAGTTCATCACATTTTGTTAACATTGTTGATATTATCAAATTCAATTTATTATTTAGCATGTGGAAGGAATACATTTCCTAATCGGGGTTTCGTTCTTAACTTTACGCGCTCAACCAAACACGCGTCGGATATCTTTTTCCTTTGTACAAAACGAAAACCCAAAAAACTTTAAATTTTTATAAACCATTCGGATATATGCTGACCCTTACCCAATACGTACAGGTACCAATGTACACTCAACGTTAAGTCCCAACAACTAAAGCTATGGATAACCCAAACCCAATGGAAACCCTCAACTTAAAAGTCAATTACCAAATACCAGAATGTATACACATATATACATACTTCGATATCTATACCATATAAAGTAAAAAGAATAGCACATCATCAACATTATTATACTCTTACTGAAAACCATATGAAAATCCTAAAAGTAAAAAAACAAACAAAAAAAACTATAAAGAAAGACAAATTAAAGCCAAAAGGAAAAAAGAATATCAATTTTAAAAGCAAAGCGCAATTATTTATATATAAACCTTGCAAATAGTTGTTATAATAGTAGTTGTATAAAAAAAATAATAATAATATTATTATTTTTGGGGGGGAAATTAACCTTACTGTAAATAAGAGTACCATACAGTAAATAAGAGTACCATACAGTAAACTACAGTCCAGCGCTTTTTTGCTTTACACGCAGTACTATATAAAAAAAATAATCAAAAAAATACCTGATAAAATAAATTCATTAATTGTCAAGGCCGACAAAAGGATCAGCAGAAGATCACTGACCACCATTTTATGGTAAATATAGATTAGGTAACTGGTTAGATAACATATTATCACTACTTTACTGAACATGTGATTGGGCATGTGATTGGACATGTGACTGTGCGTAGTTAAACGACAGTTAGCGCAGACCATGTTTTATTTTATTTTTGTTTTTTTAACCTGGGTAGTGGATAACCCTATTCCAATGGGGATTTCCAATGGGGATTCTAATGGGGGTTTCCAATGGGTTTATTTTATTATTTTTTTTATCATTTTATTATATTTCCTATTCTTTCCTTACAAATTACTTCTACCCGAAGCCTTGATTTCAGTTGCAACGATGGAAAGTGGAATTACAAGTGGGGAGAAGTGTTGGATTTATGGAATGGTATATTATGAGTGAAATATGTTTATATATGATATGATCCATATGAAGATCCATATGAAATGATATATTTTGTACCAAAGGATGGGTTCTTCTTCTATTCTGCCTGGAATAGCCAGCAACAGCCCAAAGATAAAGGCGGTGGCTAAATGAAGGCGCCTTGGTGGTTTTTGGCTGCTTCTGCTGCTGGATGATGAACAGAGATGAGCATCGCAGAGGTATTTTTTTTTTTTTTTTTTTTTTTTTTCTCTTACTCAACTTTTCTATTATTTTCATTTTTTTCTTATTAATTGATTGAAATTCATTTCAATTACATAAGCCATGACCAACACTCATGCAAATTTAACACAATTTATCAATATTTAGCAATATTTAGCAATATTTATTAAATATTATTATATTTACCACATACATTATAATTATTATTTCTTTTCGTTTTCTTCGTTTTCATCGTTTTCAAAATTTTTTTTTTTTTCCTTCGTCAAATTTTCACCTGTTGGGCGTACCGCACCGCTGATTTCCGTCTGTGCTTACGGCGGTTAGTTGTGATTGTAAGTAAGCCCAGCCCCCAATATACGCTGTGTATTTTCTAGTCGTCAAATAACTATCACACATGTTATGTGCTTTTGTGTCCCATTGTCGAGCACGTGAGATTATGCAGATTCCGCGTCAAGGTTAGTTTTAACTTCCTAATAACCTTAAAAACTTAATCCTCCTCCTATCCGTCCGTCGTTTTTACAACTGCCGTACTCGGCCCACATAACGCAAAAAAAAAAAAAAAAAACATATACACACAAGAGAAGAGAAACCACAATGCCAATAATCTTAAAAAGAATGTTTATGGTTATCTCGACTATATCTTCATTCAATTGACCCCCTATACTTATATACCTATCTCTTTGCTTTTACTTTTAACTATCTCACATCATGGCCTTTGCAACATCCCGTATAACCACAGTAATCTCTCTCACCACCACAAATGCCGTGATGCTCCCGATGTCGCCAGAAGTGC
>JAJLWW010000094.1:29731-58778 GCA_030570935.1 Geotrichum klebahnii
TTCAATTTCTCTCTTCAATAATAATTTTTTTTTTTTTTTTAATTTTCTCTAGTTTTTTTTTTTTTTAAATACTTTCACAAAAGACTTGTTCTTTTTTTTTTTTTTTTTTTTCTTCTTCTCTTCTTCTTCCTCTTTTTCTATCTTCCTCTCTTCTCTTTACTAGTAATTCTCATGACCATTTCGCAATCTATTATCCATACAGATTCATATACACAATACCCACAACGACCACAACCACCCCCTCCATCACTATGCTGAACCAAAACCACCTCATGTCCCACCACCACGACTTCCTCATACATGATACCGCTCCGTGCGCTCCTGTCTCGTCGCTGGCAGACTCAACCCCAATCTCCCCTAGAACTCCTCGCACATCAGTCTCCTCCAACTCTTCCTCCAGCAAAATCTCCAAAAAGCTGCCTAAACACTCCACCAAGCGACGCCCTCGTACCTCCCACATCTGGAACTACTCCACAATCAACCCGGAAGATGGCATCACCCTCAACAGCGAGGGTCAGGAAGTATGGGTATGCTCAATGTGCAAGGATAAAAAGACTACATACTTGCTATCCGGAGGCACTGCTGCCCCCATCAGACATCTATTGAGAGTTCACAAAATCGAACCCTGCCTTTCTCACTCAAGACCCAGACGGTCTCACTCAAAGCACCACTCAGAGTCGGCTATTAACATGTCCAACCGACTGGCAGCTGCTGCTTCCTCTGCTCCCTCTACCACATCTACTACCACCACCACCAATACTGCACAAACTCCCGCAACTCCTTCACCCGCCACTCCAGCTTTGCTGCCAGCGCCACTGATGCCCTTCACTGTGCCAGACGAATCTCCCTTCACTGCTTCTATAGCTGCGCACTACTCTCTCCCACCCACTCCCGTCAATACTGACTTTTTACCCTCTTCTCCTTTTGGGTTTCCCTTATCTAATCCGTTGGGAATGGCCGAAACCCCACTAAACCAGCAACAGTCCACCACTCACATGGCTCCTTCTTCAAATACCCTGCCTCACACTCCGTTTGGTTCCATTGATTCTTCTTCTTCTGTTGCTGTTGCTGTCCCTACTGCGGCTCCTACCTCCGTGCCTTCAGCTACCCCTGCCGCCATGGCTTCCGGCTCAATCGAATCTTCTCCAGTGTATAAGGCACTTTCTCGTGCAGCCTCACCTACCCCATCTTTATTTTCTACTCCAATGACGAACACCACCGTTGATCAGCCATCTCCCCAAATTCGCCATACTCAGGTCAATGTTGAAGGTGCCATCAAAGCATTATTGGAAATGGTCATTCAGTATGATATCCCTGCATCGCTCATCGATTCTTCCAGTTTTAAAAACTTTTGCGTCTCTCTCAATCCTGACGCTTCAACTGCGCTGCCCACCCTCAAAGATACCTTGCAAAATAGCAACACTTACCAGCGCTCTGGGTTCTCTAACTATACCTATGGGTCATTTACCAACCTGTTTTCTTCTACTCCTCCTCCTCAGCCATTATCTAGCCAGAGCTGGATTTCACCACTGGATCCTACTGGTCTTCCTGAAACTCTGATGAATGATCAGTTCTCTACTGATTGTGGCTGGTAGTTTACTGCTTATCGGTGTTTGAAGAAAAAAAATTCACAAAAAGAACAAAAAAAACGGTTTTTCTTTATTTTTCTTTTTACTTGGTACTTGTTTTTAGGCGTTTCTTTTTTTTGTTTTTCCAGGAGCTGGTGGTTTATGATTTTTCTCATGTCTTTTTATTTTTTTATTTTTGATGACTTTTATTTTACATTTTATATTCTTGGATTTTTATATTTTGGCATTTTCCTTTTTTTTTTCATTTGCCAGATATTACGGATTTTTTTTTTGTGATACTTTTTTTTTGATATCTTTGATATTCATTTTGCTTTTACTTTTGTTTCTATACAGTTTGATTTTTCCTTACTCTCGTTTTTAACATCTTTTATACCCTTTCAATTCATTCGTTAACTTTTTTTTATTTATTTCCCTTCTCATGATTTTTCATAATTTTTTTTGACTGTTATCTGAAGATATCTGAGGATATCTTTTTAACAGCCTTTTTTTTCATATTTTTTTTCATATTATTTTTTTTATTTTTTTGGTTTAACGTTTGTGATGCCCATTTTGCATTTTCATATTGAATATGGAATTGCAAAACCTTTTTCTTTTTTTTTTTTTAGCTTTATACTTTATTTGTTTATTTGTTTATTTCATGTTTATCATCTTGTTCAGATACCTTTTCTTTGGTTTTTATTGCTACTCTTGTATCCAAGTCATTGAGACGTGAATACGGGAGCATGAAATATGTCTAAAGCCATGAAAAAGCGAGTTGGTAGAACCACAGATGAAATCTATCTCCAATAAAGAATTAAAGAAATAAATTAAAGACATAAAGATACAGATGAAGAGATGAAAATTCTAACATCACTAAAGCGCCCTAAAACCATAATACGCAACGAATGAGAATTCTAGAACTGTTCTTACGGCGATACATTAAGAATTGAACCGAGAAACATGAAATATAGGAAATTAAAGGCATGAGCAAATCCTTCGACAGAAATCTAATTCTAAAACAACAACCAGAGTCAGGTTTAGACTCACTTTGAATTCTAGAAGATCAACAGACAGAAGTAAACGGATGTAACCCGACAGATCCAAGGCAACCTTATGGTCTTCAGCTATATATATATGACCCTATTTACACTTACCTGTTTATGACTCTTCAAGTTTAGTGGTATCTACTAACACTGTGTATATCTAATGAAATGACCCTCTGTAAAAGCATAAGCTATTTAGGTTTGAATCTGAATGTTTGTCTGTCCTGAAAAGTTTGGGGTTCGATTTGGACGCAGAACTTATGATACTCAACATACGCGGGAGTTAGTATACCCCCTTGATACATTGAAACTTATCGGCTTCAGTCCTTTCTCTACGATGCTAATGACTTACAGTTCAGGTCCGAGAACACTGTTTGTGACGCTAACGGCGACATCCGCTGCGTCTTATTTTGACTCATTACCTAATCCCTGATTCAGCAGATTGGAAACTAGCTCAACCCTACACCCTCCCGCCATCCAACACACACACAGAGACCCTTTTAACTCTTTTACTGTTGATTTTATTTTCTAATACTGAAAGCCACGTTTCACTACCACCCCATCCCACAACTGAACATACATTAGACTTGACCAAAACGTCATCAAGATTTTTTTTTTCTTCAACTAGCCAATCTATACAAATATAGCTGGCAATTGAATTTAGAAGGATCCAGCTCACCTGGCTTGAATCGTTTATTCTAATATATATAACATATTCAACCTGATAACAACCAATCTTAATTGAAAATCTCGTTTTCTTTCATTTCAACGAAATCAGGTTTCTTCTGTCAGCAGAGAAACGGTGAAAAAAAATCACAAAAATTACAAAAAAAATTGCATATAACTAATGGTAAGCTTTAATTGTCTATAGACCTCTCGACTTATCACCTGTATGTCTTATGCTAACGGTCTAGGACTTTGAAAGTATAGAACAAGCTGACGGAGTGAGGTTCTCCTGGAACGTGATCCCGTCAACGGCCAAAGAAGCCCAAAAGTCTGTCATTCCGGTGGCTACCATGTACACCCCACTCAATAGCAAACCTGATCTGGTGGCTTTATCCTATGAGCCTGTTCTTTGCAAAAACAGAACTTGTAAAGCCATCCTTAACCCCTACTGGTAGGTGAATCATCAAAAATTTCCTTTTTCCCTCTCTCTAACCGTCCTCAGCTTGCTGGATCTAGGCGCTAAAATCTGGACTTGCCGACTATGTCTTCATCGCAACCCCTTACCAATGTCTTATTTGTCGGCAACACCTGAAAACTTGCCACAGGAACTACGTCCCTCTAATACAACCGTCGAGTACATTCTAAACAAACAAGCTAACACTCCGCCAGTGTTCTTCTATATCGTCGATACATGCCAGGATCCTGAGAACTTCCAGGCTCTTAAAGACTCTCTGCTTGTCAGTCTAAGTCTGCTCCCACCCTCGGCCCTAATCGGTCTCGTCACCTTTGGCACTAACGTCAATGTCCATGAGCTGGGATATAATGAGTGCTTTAAAACATTGGCTTTCAATGGTAAAAAGACTTACACTTCAAAGCAGATTCAAGAAGCTTTAGGGTTCTTGTCTACTGACGTGCGTTCTGGCCGTTCTTCTCAACCCACAATGAGAACTGCTGCTAAATATCTCCTGCCTGTACAGGAAGCTGAATTCCAGCTCACAAAAGTCTTGGAACAGCTTCTGCAAGATTCTTTCAAGATCCCAAAGGCAAACCGATCTCAACGTGCCACTGGTGTCGCTTTAAACGTTGCCATCAGTCTACTAGAAACAGCCTTCCCAAATACCGGTGCTAGAGCCATGCTATTTGCAGCAGGCCCTTGTACCACTGGCCCTGGCCTTGTCGTATCCCCACTGTTGCGTGAAACTATCCGATCTCATCATGATATTGACAGTGACTTAGCTCCTCATTACAAAAAGGCTTCTGCTTACTATGAGGAACTGGGCAAGCGAGCCTCACGTAATGGTACGGTGATTGATGTCTTTGCAGGCTGCTATGATCAGATTGGTCTAGACGAAATGCGCTTTTTACCTAACAGCACTGGTGGAGTAATTGTTCTTGCTGATGCATTTTCAACCTCTATTTTCAAGCAAAGTTTCCTTCGTGTGTTCAGTAAGGACGACCAAGGATATTTGACCATGGGTTTTGGTGGTAATTTGGAGGTCAAAATGTCTAAGGAGCTAAAGGTTTCGGGCCTTATTGGTCCCGCAATCGGTCTTAACAATAAAACCACCTTTGTGTCTGAAACAGAAATCGGCATTGGTTCCACCAGTTCGTGGAAGCTATGTGGAATCACCCCTTCTTCTACATATGCTCTCTACTTTGATGTTGTTACCACCCAGTTTCCTGCTGTTCATGTTAACGAGCAGCCTCCTCAGGCATTCATCCAATTCATTACTTATTACCAGCATCCCGAGGGCCACTTCCGACTGCGTGTAACCACCGTGGCTCGTGGCCTTTCATTACAAGGAAACCTAGAGTATCAAAAACAGTCCTTTGACCAGGAGGCCTCTGCTGCCATCATTGCTCGTCTGGCCATGTTTAAAGCTGCCAAACAACCCGTTGCCGATATAGTAAGATGGATTGATGTTATTTTAATCAAGCTATGTGTTCATTTTGGTAACTATGTGCGCGATGACCCCAATACGTTCCAACTTGCTCCCCAACTGAGTTATTTCTTCCCTCAGTTCATGTATCACTTGCGACGAAGTCAGTTTTTGCAGGTGTTTAATAATTCGCCTGATGAGACTGCATACTATCGCCACGAAATCACCAAAGAAGACACCACCAATACTACCATTATGATTCAGCCCACATTGACTGCCTATGAGCTTAACAAGGCCGAGGGAGAAGCAGTTCTTCTTGACTCGTCGTCAGTGAGTCCAGATCGTATTCTGCTTCTCGACACTTTTTACCATATTTTAATTTACCATGGCGAGAACATTGCAGCCTGGCGCCGCGAGGGATACCAGGACCGTGAGGAGTATGGTAACTTTAAATCACTTTTGCAATTACCTAGAACTGATGCCGCTGAACTGCTTGTGGACCGATTCCCATTGCCGCGATTCATTGATACTGATGCCAATGCGTCACAGGCCCGATTCCTTATGGCCAAGTTGAACCCAAGTAAATCGACTTCTGGGCCTGGCAGTTATACGAGTAATGGCGGCAATACAGTAGTGTTAACAGACGATGTCAGTCTGCAAGAGTTCATGGCATATCTCATTAAGGTGAGTGTGTCCACGAAAAATAAGGATATGTAGAGCCCTTACCCACATAATTGAAAAATGTTGAAAAAACCCATAATCGTTTAAAATTAAGCCAACACACACACATATTTTACAAGAACAGATGAGTGCGAATACAATTAGATCTACGGGTCAGGTTCTTGAAACGTTTAGCGACCCTGATCTCGTTTCACATGGATATTTAGATACTGCTCTTGAGCAGTACAATCCACTGACGCAGCAAGCAGAGCTTCATTCTGCCACGTCGCAGCTGTTATCTCAACTAGACCATGCGTCTCAAGAGCTGACATGGAAGCTTGAATCAACCATGAGCGAGCTATGCAAATCCGGGCCTCGACTGAATTACGAAGTTGAGTTATTACGGAGTGGCGTTGCAGGTCTTGTAAGTGATATTGAAGAAGTTGAAGAAGGAGAACGAAAAAACAAAAGCGCCAACTCTGAAAACGACAAAGATAGCAGTAAAGATAGCAGTAATAATGAAAATAGCGAAGCTACGATGGCAATGCGGCGGTTACAACAGCTTGAAAAAGTTCGACATAAAATGCAAGAAGTTGAAGCAGTCCTGCGGGAAGCCCAGCAAATGGATCAGCCTGAGGGTGAACAAGCCATAACTAGTGAAATCATCTTGCTGGTCGACGCGGGTGATTTAGAAGGTGCAGTCAAAAAAGTTGAGCGGCTAGCTGAGCTAGTTCCAGTCTGGAAGGGGACAGCCCGGTATTCAGCTAAGGTCAAGTTTGTAGGAACACTGAGGAAACGAATTGAAGAAGCAGCGGCGGCTGTTGATGGAGGTACAGCAAGGACACTGTCGGCAACAGAACAGCAGCAGACTGATCGGACGAGAAACCCTGATTCTGCAAGAAACAGTCCTGGGCCTGAAAGTGAAGGTTATTACGGATTACTAGGACATATTCGAGGTAGAATTGGATATTAAAAAAAAAAAACAAAAAACGAGAAGACAAATATAGAGAGACATGATAATTTTTTTCTTCTATGTTGAAATGAATGATAAATAAACCAAAAAAAAAAACATGGGGATATTTTTCTCTTCTTGCTTTAACTAGATGAAGCAGAAGATAGAATTAGATTTCTTTGATCAGCATCAAACATATTGATACCTTCTTTCAGTGACCTAATAATAAGCGGCATAGACTGAGCTGTAAAATCCTTACTTTCTCGTAAAGCGTTCAAGTCTTCTCCAAAGCCAGTTGTCATTAGTGTTAAGTAGTACTCGTTAAACTTTTGTGACTTTTCAGCTTCAGCCTCGGCTGATTTTGTGTCCACAAGTTGATCTGGAATCAGGCTTTTTGGGTGTTCGACATCCTTATACTGGCTAGTTAAACTGCTGTCTTCTTCGATCTCCAGGTTAACGTCGGCAGCATCTTTCATGTCGAAATCTTGGTCTGCCTAAAGAAAAGCATTTGAGTTAGAAAACGGTAAATAAAAAGCAGAACCTAGAATTCGGTTAGTTAAAGACTTACATTGTTTAAATCATTTTTAGATTCTTGGGTATCCGAGTTATTTGACGAATCTGAGTCTGACGAGTCTGAAGATGAAAAATCTAAATACTGAAGTGTTAAAGAGAAGGGTTTATTTTTTTTTTAATTCAAAGTAAAACGTACCTTCTGTTCGCGCAACTCTGCGCCGCCGTTTCTTGCGTTGGGGTTCATTTGTTGATCGTGGTGCCATTTTCTATGTGCCTGCTTTTCGATAATGTACTATACGAATTATCAAAGGGAACATTAAATTTTTCTGTAAATTTTTAGATGATCTCCTAACCTAACCCTGGACCAAACCTCTAAATAAAAAATTCAATTTAAAATAGAAAAAAAAAAAAAAATCAATTGATTTTCGCGTTTTACCTTCATCTATACACCCAGCAATTATATCAATACCTACACAATGGAAGACCAAATTTCGTTTGATCCGGCGTGGAGCCCTGTAATCGAAACACTGATCGTTACTGGATCAAAAGAGTACGCGTTAAAGGATTTTGAAAAAGCCACTTCAAATTTCTCAGAGGCGTGTCAAGTATACTCCGAATCACATGAGGGAAAAGACGACCCAACATTGCTGTTTTTATATGGCAGGGCCATGTTCCAAATCGGTGTGAGCAAGTCGGATGTCCTGGGCAGTACCAATAACGCCAATGGTGAAAATGGTGAGCCTAGCAGCAGCAGCAGTAAAAAGCAAGGAACGAGCCAAGATGATGCGAAAACTGAAGAAGAACAGAATCCTAATTTCCAGCTGGCAAACGATGTAGCTGAAGAGGAACCAGAAGAAGGAGATGAAGAGGCTGAAGAAGAACAAACTGAGTTTGAGTTGGCGTGGGAAGCCTTGGATGCTGCTCGAGCGATGTTTGTTTATGAAATTGAAAAAGCCCAAGATATCGAAGACAAGACTAAAAAAGAAGCTCAAATTAAGAATCTAGAAACTAAGCTTGCTGAAACGTATGATATTCTTGGTGAAGTTTCTTTAGAATCAGAAAACTTCCCACAGGCGTCACAAGATCTTTCAGCATCACTGGCACTCAAACAAAAAATCTACGCGTCCTCCTCCTCATTAATTTCAGAAGCTCATTTTAAGCTTTCTCTAGCGTACGAGTTTTGCGTTGAAGACCCTCAATCTACAGAGAAGGCTATAACTGAAATGGTACATGCTATAGCTAGTGTCAAGGAAAGACTCAAGGAATCAGCTACAGAGGACGTGAACTTGGTTAAAGATTTGGAAACTCGACTTTCTGATTTAAAGAAGTCTAAAGCCGAAACCGACCAATTGAATAAGCAAAAGTCCGACGCTTTATTGGGTTTGATTGGCGAAGACAGCTCTATAAAACAAAAACTCGTCGATGCTCTAGGAAGTCAGGCTAATGATATCAGTTCTCTTGTCAAGAAGAAGAAACCAGTTGCTGGGTCAGCCACTGACAAGGGCAAAGGAAAACGAAAAGCTGTAGAGTCTTCAGAAGCTGACTTGGCTGCTCCTGCTGCTATTGCAAGTGACACAACCGAGTCTGAACCAAGCAAGAAGCAAAAACTAACTGAGTAACTGAGTAGTAAACTGCAGTCACTTTATATTTATTTTGGAACAAGCCAAGTTATGTTTATTTATACAAGTTTTCCTATATATCTAGACCTACCAACATGACCCTTTCTAGTCCACAAATCCTCCATTTTCATTCTGCCTTGGCCTGGTTCAGTTGGGCCTTTTGCAGGTCAGTCGTCGCTTGTCAACCGTCACCCTGGTTCTTGGGGCGAGGGTTATGCATCGGTTATCCAAATGGGAAATGTGTAAACATGGAAAATGGCTCTCTGTTCTCTTCTCCCAATCCAATTTCCTCTCCATTTTCCTATTTTATATACCAAACGAAAAAGAAAAAAACTAAAAAAAAAATATTAATTATATTAATTGAAAATTAATAAAAAATATCAATAATAATCTAAACTAAAACTTTAAAAAAAAAATCAAACTGAAATATCTCCTGAAATATCCTGGATTCTCTCATCCTTATCCTTATACCTCACCTCAGAATGCCACCTCGCCCGCTTCCTAGCACGCCAGAAGGGCCAGGATCCCCGTCGCCACCCCGCCAACCGTCGTCGCTTAAGCGGTTCTCAGTATTTTCGTCATCTTCCAAAGTTAACGTCATTGACATGAGTGATGGCGGTGGCGGATCACCTAAGCGAAAGGGTAAGACCAGGTATAACAATGGTGCTGGTGGCACTGGCAGCGGAGGATCAAGCCCACATTTGCAATATTCAGAGTCAATGCCCGTATGGGATGCAACCGCACCTTATGCGGTACAGTCTAATGCCAATGTCGTGATTTCGTCGGCATCTTCGCCTGGATCACAGACACAGAAATCCTTTGACTCTGACCATCTCGGAGTCAGGTATGGTCCACCACGCCCATCATCTCCTGCCCGCCCCGTAACACCTCTAAGCCAGCAGGCAACTATTACACCAATTCCCGCTTCTGCCGCCAATACTTTAGTAGAACCGCCACGCTCCAGCACTCCCAAAAAGCAAAGCTTTGAGTTTAAGCGCAAGTCGTTTTTTAGTACTCCGAAACGCAATTCGACAAGTTCTCTCAAGTTCCAAGCACCTAGCACTGCCAACCCCAAGGTGTCTTCCGAAGGTCCTGAACGGCCTGATTACCATATCAAAGTTGTTTGTGTTGGCGACGGTGGTTGCGGCAAGACTTGCCTGATGCTGACCTACACTTATGGCACTTTTCCAACCACGTACATTCCAACTGTATTTGAGAACTACTTGACTAATGTCCGGTCGGCCAATGGCAAACTTATTGAGCTTGCGCTCTGGGATACTGCCGGCCAAGAGGAATACGACCGTCTACGAGTCCTTTCATACCCAGAAGTGAACCTTCTGTTGGTGTGCTTTGCCATTGACTCTCCAACATCTCTGGACAATGTTTTGGACAAATGGGTTCCTGAGATTTCGCATTTCTGCCCTGAAATTCCGTTTATTTTAGTTGGGCTCAAATCGGATTTACGAGATAACCCACCAGAGCTCGGTAGCACTCAAGGTGACCGTCTGAACCCGAAGCATATTTCCCCTGAACAGGCCAAAGCAATGGCCTCTCGCATTGGAGCTAACCGTTACATGGAGTGCTCTGCGAGATTATCCAGAGGTATATCGAATGTTTTCGAGACTGCCATTTCTCTAGTGCTTGCTGATCACCTGGGTCTGCCTGAACCTCCGATTGAAGAAGTTTTCATTCCACCAGTCCATGGCACGAGCACTACATTGAAACAGTCCATTAAGATATCCTTTAAGATGCCCAAGTCCTCCGTATCTACCAAACAACTCAAGCCTGCTAAAGTTTCCAAACCAGAAAAAAATATCAAAAAACAACAACCGGAATATATCTCATCAAAGCCTTCAACTAAAAATACCCAAAATATCAAAACTACCAACAAGAAAAAATCCAAGTGTATTATCTTGTGAAAAAAAAGTTTTGCGCATTCCTTGTCTTGCATTTCACTCATTTTCATATTCATCTAATTTTTTTTGCATTCTTTTGCACTCACATATCATTGGCATCTAGCAATTAATACTTTAATATCATCATATAATCCTCATTTCATAAAAAATATTTTTTTCTTTCTTTTTCTTTCTTTTAAATTCCGGAAGGTTCAACGTCGCCTTGTTGATCTGTAGATTGCCTTGGCTCATCTGGCTGTGCGTTATCCTGGTGCTGTTGTTGTTGCTCTTGCTGCTGTTGTTGCTGTTCCTGTTGCTGGTGAATTTCAACACGCGCCAGTCCATCATAGTAATTATTCCAAAGCAACGACACTGATTCGAACTCCTTACCAACAGCTACCACACCTTCTAGTGATCTATTCAGTGCATTTAGATTATTGAGCACATTATTCATAGACTGATATTTTGTTCTTGGGTTAATAATTAAAATAAAAGTGCGAGGCGCTTGAAAGGAATAAAAATATAAAATATTATAAAATAATAATAATATTTTTTTTTTTCAAACATACCACTGCTATTTCAGAGACCAGCGCATCTCTTTCTTGTTCAAACCGTGTTCTTTTAGAATTTGCCTGTGACATTGTCAATTTTGAAAGGGAATTTAATACTAGTGATGATGTTATTTCATATGTCGTTGTTGGCGTGTATGCGCGTGTTTATATGCTGGAAAGGAGGATTTCAGAAGGACTGTGGAAATAAATGAAAAAATACCCAGCAGTATCTTAAAACCTAGCCCTGTATGTATAACCACAATATCAAGCTTCGTAAAGTCGTCAACCTGACAAGACGTTGAGATTCTTTAAAATAAGAAAGAAAGGTGAGAACATAGAGTTATAATTATTGTTATTATTATTATTGTGTGGAAATAGTACAAGACAGGTTTAATAAATTACCGTTCCTTGTTTAAACTATGAATAAGCAAACCAAACTATACAGTTATATATTGTATTATGTTCTATCAAGTCCTCCACACCTCTCAAGTTCATATTCCGTTCGGTTGTTTTTCCTCATTCTTCACGGAATATTTTGTTAATCTATAAAAAATCGCTTGAGATTAAAAAGGCCAGAATGTCGTGTAGTCTATTTATTACTCTAATGAAATCAAATTTAATTGGTTGGATTTAGAGTTGACATTGATCTTAAAGACAAGCATTTTAAGCTCTTTAAACCTATGAAACATCTACGACCTGAAATAAGATGTACCAAGATCCTGGAAATATAAAGAATTATGTGCAAAAAACTTTTTAGCGTCATGGTATAATAATACTACCTGGACTGAATAATTCACCCTCATATATACAACATTGTTATGTTTGGGTTGAGAAGTAGTACCTTTGGCACGAACGCAGAGTTACGGTTGAAATCTTATCTTGACCTGAGTTACCAAAAGTTCATTTTAAGGTTGTTGAAAAATGAATATCACTTGATTTTAAACATTGAATTAGTGCTATCAGAATTATAAAGTGTGATATTATTAGTAGTATTATTATTATTATATGCTGATCTTGGTTGAATTTGGTCTATCGAAAATGCTGCTCTATATTTTTGTTCTTTCGTTCAATCTTTAAATTGTTCAGTTCACACAGTAAGTTGTAAAACACAATTTACAGTACTCTGGAAACTGTTCTCCTCGGCGAATCACTTCACGGTGAATCATAGCACAGCCTACACACGCAGACCAGATGGTTGAGTTGCTTTGAGTAAACATATTATACCCATTCATTACCATAGCAGCCACATCATCCGAGTCATAAATGAGCCTGGTTGTGGGCTGCTGAGAATCAAAAGATACCTCATGGTTAGGCATGTACAAAATAAGAGGCGGTTTGGGGAGAGATGGGTTTGGAAACTCGTCTAAACTTTGGCTACCACCAAACATTTCGCTGTTGGGGTAGGCTGAATCAAGGTCACATCCAAAGAAATGGGGTTTGGAATAAATTTTCATTTCAACCAGTTTCTTTGGATCCGGAATATTGGGGTATGAAATTCCGTGAATATGCTCTTTGCCATGGTATCTCCAGGTAGCACGGTGGATTGATGTGCCATTTGGATGTGAACCTCCGTCAATAGAAGCATCTACGGCGATAATGAGATCCATTTTTCGCCGGGGTTGAAGCAAAGGATCAAGAGGAATATTCAAATCGTCCTCACCTCCGTCTACAATGTGCAGAGTAGGTGAATTGGTATATGCATTGCCATGCTCCTTGATATGCACCAAGTGGTCAATGCTAAGGGCTCCATTCGTGAGTTCTGCAGGAGATGGAAGAGAAACTCCATCATGGAATCCATAAAAGGGATTAGGAGAATACAGAGCATAGTCCATATTTTTCTTGATGTTTGATTTTCCATCAAGTCCAATTATACCCATAAGTCTCTTATACTTAGTTAAGATAGATCTAATGTGAGGGAATCCATCCAAATGTTTCATCCCCATTACCACCAAATCGTTAAACAGCGAAGAAGAGGATGCAAGAATGAAAGCACCATTATCGAAGCCCTGAACACATTTCAAATTGCCAGATCCAACAACTTTACCTACATTCATGGGAGTGCCAAGATATCTTGTTTCTGTAAATGCTCCTAAGGTTGGACTCCAGCTGCCAAACTCATAGGGACTCATTTCCACGATGGTCGAGGTATTAGCATCAGGAATGGTCTTGGGAATAAGTGCATTGGACGTCAAAATGGGGTAAGGCATTTTAAAGGCCTGGAACTCAGGAGTATAAATAACGTCTGACCATGACATTTCAGGCCAGTATGTTTCACCCAAAAAAACATTAGCCAATGCGCGACCCCAAAAGTCTGTAATTGAAATGTTAAACCCAGCCTGCTTCTTGGGCTGAATTTCTTCATAAAGCGATTCGTAGTACTTTCGAATCTGCTCGACGGGAATCCTCATATTTTTGATTCGATGGGTTTTCATGCCATGTGCATAAATATCGCTGTTGTTACGAGGCATTAGCGTGGAGTATGGGCTGTAAACTGTGTTTATTTGGGATGAGTTGATAGCTTGAACAATAAAATCATTAGAAAGAAGTAGCTTCCTTTGTCTCGTGAGCGTGGCCATGTCTTTTCCAACAATAGAAGCCAGGTCTTCCAAGACGTTGTGCTCAAAGATACTCCGGAAGTTATCGTCAATTTTCTCACCAATCAAAGGGTTGAACTCCAAGTTCCATGAAGACTTCTTGCTGATGACTTCGCTGACTTTAGGCATTCTGTTCATGAATAAGGATCCAATCAGCCATGCACCTCCAGATAAACCAGTGACATATGACATACTCTGAAGAAGACCACCAAGATGGCCTGGCTGATCTGTCCCTTCCTCCCTCAAGTCCATTGCAGAAAGCCCTCCAGCACCTATCAACATAGATCTAAAGCCTCCACCAGACACGGCCATACCAATGCCAAGAGTGGGTTTATGAGCAGGTCCATGAGAAGCTCTGAAGAACTTTTGATAGTCAAAACCAGGGATGTCAATACGCCTGAAAAATTCAACAAGGTTGGAATGGATTTCTTTTTGCCTGCGCTGTTTCATATAAGCTTTTTCGCTGCGAGAAAGCCTATCAGCAATGCGGACAAGATTTTCTGAAGGGCAGCGAACTCTACCTGGAGCATAATTTCCAGAAGGTGAAGCGGCGTTCACAAAGATATGGTTTAAATGGGGTAATATGGCGAATAGAATCCATAGAAGGGCAACAAAAAAGAAGAATCGAACAGACCAGAAGTCATCGCTTTTACGTTGGGATGATTTGTCTGAAGTCCGACCGGGATAAAATGAAGTCATTCGAATTGGAGAATAGTAATATTAAAAAGAAAGAGAGAGAGTAGTAAAGGATGATTGTAGATGATAGTTAGAAAGATGATTCAAAGATATCACGAACTCTTGACATTTATATAAACATTTTAGAGCTCACTTAATCGTGTCTTTTCTATATACCTGTTGAATAAATATCATGGTTGAATTTGGCGAGTTTATTCTTACATGGTATACTTTGTCAATTAGGGTCATATTAGGCTTGTTTTCAGGAAGTATCATGGTAAATCATGGTTTGGATTAGCGAAAACATGCCTAATATAGCCAGAAATGAGAATCTGTAGATTCCATGGAACGATACAAACAAAAATAAAGACGTTGGATTTGGAAAGATCAAAACGTAACTACATTCGTTGGAATTCGTTGGAGTTTCCTAATGAAAAAGTGAACACAAAAACCCCCCAATAAACTCGCTGTTCCTGTCCATCACGTCGCACAACATTTTAAATAGAAAAATAACTTAAAAAGCACTGGACAAGGGCAGATTATAGTTTGTGCAAAAAATGTATTCACTGTTTTGGATCTTGTGCTTTAAGTTGAGTGCTACTCTGTTTCGAGTTGACCCTCCTCCTGAATTTATCAAGTTGCTATTGTCTATTGTTTCGTAGCCGTAAATGACACGTTCTGAATTTAAGAACATGGAGCAGGAAATAAGCTCAGGCATAAGTTCACTGATAATGATAATAAATTATTAAGGTATTCCGACGCTCTGTACTCATAATACGTGTGTGTTAAGACCAATAATCACGCGTTATCAGAAACTCCAACTACCAGCCAACGGGAGCGAGCTGATGATTAATGGTTAAACAGTTTGGCGACCCAGGACTTTCCTCAAAAGGCACGAGTTCCATATCTTTGTTAACCTCCAAGCGGAACCCTTTTTAAAACTTCCTGCCGAGTCAGTCAAACGTCAACCCCATGAATACCGCAGCCAGTGGTACTGTCCTGCCTCTTCCATCGTCCAAACCCCGAGCTTTCATATCCTCGTATCCTCTTTCCTGAGTTTATAATAAGAACGTGATTCCCTTTGATTGACCCTGAAACCTTTGAAGCTCAGTGCTCCTTTCCCGTTTTGGGTCTACGGGAGTACACTGCGTAGTGTCTGCTTTTAACTGCTTTAAACTCAAAAGTGCGCCAGTTATGAGCTGTCGATCAGACCAAATGGAAAAAAATAATAAAAATATAAAAAATAAAAATAAAACTAAAAATCATGTAAAAATCATAAAAAAATAATAAAAATTATATACAAAACATAAAACTGACAAGAAAATTCATTTTATATAAATCGGATGCTCCTTCTCCCTCTCCACGTTTCTTCCATTATCGAAACCACTTTTCGAACTACACCAAATTGAGTGACAGATAATCCTTTCAGAGCATTTATCCAGCTTTCGCTCGTCTTTCACTATGGGTAGAAATGATTTAATGAGTCGGGGTGACGTCGAGGACCTAATTGCTCGTGGAAACGTCATTACCATTTTCCAGGACAAGGTCATCAAAATGAACGCATGGCTTCCTCGACATCCAGGAGGAGAATTATTAGTTCGTCACTTTATTGGTCGAGATGCCTCCCTTGAAATCGAAGTGTGAGTAGCTGTAGTAGAAATATCTCCAGTGTGGAATTTTCCAAAAATAATCATCAAACTAACTAGGAGAAATCACGCATAGTCATCATTCTGATAAAACTTTGGCTTTTATGGACAACTATGTTATTGGCAGAGTTCAACATCCATGGGAGTCTTTTGTCCCACCAGTGCAAGGTGGTGTCTTTAGAACCAAGGAGCAGCAGCTGGCAGAGGCCCAGATCGACGAGGGTGTTGCGTTGACACCTCCTATCTGCGAGAAAGGAAGCAGTACTGGGACAGGCTGTGATACCGCTACCGGCACCACGATCGAGGCTGCAGCCGAAACTGCTACCGCAAGAGATTACATTTCCATCAGAGACCAGTTTATTGACGAGTATGAATCAGCAGAGCTCAAGCGGGACTTAGAGCGTTACCCATCCTTGGACAATGCTACTCAGGAAAATGTCATCAAGGAGTTCCGAGCTCTTCATGATCATATGAAAGAACTGGGAATGTTCCAATGTAACTACTGGGGCTACTTCCGTGAGGCTTGTCGTATTAGCTTGCTATCGTACCTGTCGTACTTTTTTTTCATTAGAAATTGGCTTTTTGTTTCGGCAGTCTGCCTCGGTCTGGCCTGGCACCAGCTGACTTTTATTGCCCATGATTCTGGTCACCAAGAGCTAACCCACGACTACCAGATTGACAACATTATTGGAATCATTGTTGCCAATTTCATGGGCGGTTTGTCTCTTGGCTGGTGGAAGAACAATCACAATATCCACCATGTCGTCACAAACGACCCTGTTCACGATCCTGATATTCAGCATCTTCCTTTCTTCTCTGTGTCAACTCGACTTTTTGGCGATGTCTACTCTTCTTATTATGAAAAGGTTCTCAAGTACGACGTATTTGCCAAGTTTCTCATTCGCTTCCAAAACTACATGTACTATCCCATCCTTTGCTTTGGTCGCTTCAACCTTTACAGACTGTCTTGGGACTATTTGATTAGAGGAAAGGGACCTCGCAAGGGAGAGAGTGCCTGGTTTAGATACTTTGAAATTGTTGGCTTGATGTTTTGGTTTTACTGGTTTGGCTATCTCATTGTTTACTGCAGAATCCACAACAACTGGTCAAGATTCATGTACGTTATGGTCAGCCATATTTGCACCATGCCTGTGCATGCTCAAATCACATTATCTCATTTCGCCATGTCTACTACTGACATTGGAATGGCTGAGAGCTTTCCCCAGCGACAGCTCCGTACTACCATGGATGTCGACTGTCCTGCTTACTTTGACTACGTCCATGGTGGTCTTCAGTTCCAAGCTATTCATCACTTGTTTCCTCGTATGCCCCGTCATAACTATCGTTCGGCCCAGCCTTACGTTATTGAGTTCTGCAAGAAGACTGGACTTGAGTATGTCATTTATGGATTCACCACTGGCAGTGGCAAGGTTATTGGTCGTTTAGCTGAGATTGCAAAACAGGCCCGAATTCTTGCTGAATGCACTAGTCATCTTCAGGAGGAGGCTTTTGAACATCTGGCAACCCAGTTAGACGCAGATAAGAAGAGCACTGATCTTGCAGCAGCAGTTGAAAAACGCAAGAGAGAGCAACGAGCTGTTGAGATGGCTAACAGGGCCAACGCTGCTCAATAGTAAAGCAAAACACAAAACAACAACTGCATTATCAAATATGAATATACAATATATAAAAATATATATATATAGGAAACTATTTAGAAGGAAAAATAAAATGGTGTTATCAAGGGTATTATGAGAGGTTTCGTTCCCACTAGACCAAAATCGCAAACAAACAAATATATTCTCGATTTCAAATTATTTTTTTTCTTTTATTTTTATTTATTTATTTTAACTCCAAGTATTAGCACCGCTTTATCTTCTTTAACCAGCATCTCTATTCCAGTAACAGTTAAAGGCGAGGACAGCAAAGAATTCTTACAAACTCGTTGAATTTCATTACTCGAACCATCATCACATTCACCATGACCACCACAAAAAATAAAAGCCTACGAAATCACCTGCTTTTGGCCGATCAGCATCCACATCATACAAATCACACAGCATTTTCAACACTGGCTACATCGATAGAAATGGCAAAGTCAGCTCTTGTCAGCTCTTGGAAGTCGGGGACAGACCAGAAACACCAAGCTGAGGCTGACAGTGATGATGCTTCTCGAGACAGAGAACGTGATGCAACGACATCAAGTATAGCTGAGCAACCACCTTCTAAGGGATTGTACAATTTACTATCAAGAAGCTCATCAGCAGTCACTGGAGGAATCAAATCATTGGCTCGCAAAACTTCACAATTAGATATAATGACTCCTTCCTCGACATCTCTATATTCTCAAACGAGCAGCAGAAACAGCAGTGAAAACGATTTCATATTCGAGGTTCCTCCATTAGAGCCAGTAAAACTTGAAGGATATGACAAGCGCACCAAGACTCATATCCTTAACGAGGAACTTGCATCAGAGATCAGAGGGCTGATGCCTTCTCGAAATCAACTACATTCTCAATGGACTTTGGTATACAGTCTTGAACAGCATGGTGCATCACTCAGCACTCTATACAGTAGATGTGAACCTCCAAGAGATACTAGACCAGGATACGTATTGGTTGTGCGCGACAGGTCGCACTCTGTTTTTGGAGCCTACGTGAATGAACATTTCCGAGTGTCAGAGCTCAAAAGATTCTACGGCAATAGTGACTGCTTTCTGTGGAAGTACAACCAAAACAAACGAGATCAAAAAATAATAAATCTGGTAGACTTAAATGACAATGCTAGTACTAACTCAAACTCCAGTGAAACCAGCAACAATATGGGCATACCCAAATCAAATGCTCCTCGGTTTCAAGCGTTCCCCTATACCGGGCTCAATGACTTTGTGATTTTCAGTACTCCGAACTTTCTCTCTTTAGGAGGGGGAGATGGGCATTACGGATTATGGCTAGATAGCAATCTGGAAAAGGGCGTGTCTAGTCATAGTCTCACCTTTGGCAACGACCCTCTGAGCAACTTTGGAACCAAGTTTGAGATCATCGGTCTTGAGGTGTGGCGAGTTGGTTCCTGAGCAAACTATAGATCATAAATAATTCCTGATAATAAATAATTTAATTACGAGGGAAGGTGTTTCCACGAACCTTCTCCTCTGCTTGTGCGTATTCAATAGGATGCTTGATCCGTGTTTTTCGAATCAGTGCTCTGTATTTCCAATTAGTCTTAACATATCAGTAAGTGAAATAAAAAACCTACTGAGAGTGTTTATGGGCCCAATCCAGGTCCTTTTCAACTTGTTTGGCTAGCTTAACCCCTCGAGCAAACGTTATTTTGAGCTCAGCTAGACGGCGAATGGCTTCCTCTTGAAGCTGCTGTAATTCCTTTGATTTTGCATTAACCATGCCAGAGCTGTCTCTCAGGGTTAGTCGTTTCACATCTGGGTTTAGGATCATTATTACTCACGTTTGAGCTTGAATTACAATGACGCGGTCTAACTGGCTTGGATCTAAGACCGAAGTCAATGTATCAGTTAAGTATTCTGTTGGTGAAAACTCTTCTTTGGGGTAAGACTCTGCGGATCCAGCATACGAAGAAACAGAGCTAGAGACGGTGGCTTGACCATCATCATCATATGAATTGCGCGAACTAGGCACTGCAAACGTTTTACTATCAACACTGGGTCCTCGCCTATGAGTACTCGTGCTACTGCCATCATATAATGCAGGGTCAGATCCTACTCTGTATACCTCGTCGTGGTTGTACTCCATGGCTTGGTTAATCCTCAGGCAGGCAGTGAATTTAGAATATTTGAGTAGGTTTGTTTCTCTGGGTTTCGTTTTATTTTTGTTGATGACTTTTTATTTTCCATCACCAGAAACTGAGCTGCGCACTACAACCAACTCAGTTATCAAACACTTTGGCCTTAAGTCCTATTTCAACGCTTTACTTAGGCCATGTCACTTCAGGCACGAGAGGATGCCCGTGCCCGTCTGCGGCCTTTTGGTATAGTGTAAGTAGTGCTATATTGTTTTTGTTTTTGGTTGCTATCTCATGAATTCTTCGTTAACACAAGTTAAGATTTGAAAAGTCGCTTCATGATTTAATCCGCGGAATCAGATCTGCGAAAGATGTAACTGCCAGGGAAAAGTTTCTCAAAGATGCTTTGGCAGATTGTCGGATGGAGGCTAGAAATCCTGATATGGAAATTAAGACAATGGCCGTCTTGAAGCTGGCATACGTGAGTACTTCGCCTTCTGGGAGAGAGAGAGAGAGATGGACTAACATTTATAGTTGGAAATGTATGGCTATGATATGTCATGGTCTAGTTTTCATGTTTTAGAAGTCATGTCATCCAGCAAGTTTCAGCAAAAGCGTGTGGGCTATCTGGCTGCTATTCAGAGTTTTAGAACAGATACTGATGTTTTGATGTTAACAACGAATCTTCTTAAAAAGGATCTCGGTTCGGCACATCCACTAGAGATTTCTGTTGCACTAAGTGGTGTTGCTAGTATTGTAACACCGTCGCTCGCTCAGGACATCTCCGACGATATCATTAAAATGTTGAATCATTCCAAGCCATATATCCGCAAGAAGGCCATTTTGGCCATGTACAAGATTTTTTTGCAATTCCCCGAAGCTCTACGGTCTTCCTTCTCTCGTCTCAAGGACAGGCTAAGCGATCCTGATCCATCAGTTGTTTCCGCTACCGTCAATGTCATTTGCGAACTAGCTAAGAGCAATTCTAAGAACTACATTGAGCTGGCGCCTGCTCTTTACAACCTATTAACTACATCTAGCAACAACTGGATGCTCATCAAAATTCTCAAGCTTTTCTCCTCTCTGGCACTTACAGAGCCTAGATTAAAGCCCAAGTTACTTCCTCCCATCCTTCAGCTCATTGAAACCACTACAGCCAAATCTTTACTTTACGAATGTATAAACTGTATTGTGTCTGGTGGAATGCTAGGTCCCGATGACTTTGACATTGCTGAAATTTGTGTAGGTAAGCTCCGAACATTTTTAGAGGAGTCAGATCAGAACCTCAAGTTCGTCGGGTTGTTGGCTTTGAGTAAGATCATCAAAGTGCATCCTGAGTTTGTTGGAAGTCATCAAGATATCATTCTTGAGTGCGTTGATGACCCCGATCTCACTATTCGTGAACGTGCATTAGATATGATTTCAGGAGTTGTTACTGAAGATACAATCTATGCAATCGTTACTCGATTAAAACAGCAACTAACGCCAGATTTAAGGGAGAGCGACTCGTTTGTGATGCCTCGTTCATATAAAATAGAGGTTATTCGGAAGATCATCGAGGTGTGCTCTAAAGACATGTATGGTTTACTGCCAGACTTTGATTGGTATGCTAGTGTCCTGGTAGAACTTGTGCAGCTTGCAGACGGAGCAGATGAAGTTGCAGCAGAGATTGGTGATCAATTAAGAGATATTGCCGTCCGTGTGAAAGATGTGAGAGACGTAGTAGTAGGTGCTGCTGTCAACCTAGTAAGCAGACAGTATTGTTATACCCACATGCCGTCTGTTCTGCCCCCTGCTCTCTGGATCGTTGGCGAGTACCCCAATTTCATGTCATCGCCTGTTGAGGTTATCTATTTGATTATTCAGCTCATCACCTCCAATGCTGGAGGTGCTTCTGGAACCATTCTGGATAGCAACGAGAGTGCGGTCGCTTTATCTTCTATTGCGATTACGGGAATCCAATCTCTTGTCAAAATTTATGCCCACTTTGTCAACATTTCAATCGGATGGACCCACAATCGGGCTGAAGTCATTTCATCTCTGACTGACAAACTGGTTGAGTTTTTGGAAGTCTTTTCTACATCACTGAACTTCGAAGTGCAAGAGCGAGCAGTGGAGTTTTTGGAGCTTTTCAAGTTGATTCAACAGGCATTGGAGGAGCATCCCAAGGACTCTGGGGAAGCACCTCGATTATTAACTGTTGCAATTCCGTCGTTGTTTAATAGTTACGAACTGAACCCTGTAGCGCCTGGATCGCAGTGGAGAATTGCAATTCCTGAAGGACTAGATTTGGATAGCGAGATATATGCACCTCCCATGATTTCCGATGATGACGTAGAAGATGACTGGGATGTTCTTGGAGGAGGCGGAATTGTACCAGAAAATGTCAAAGGTCTTCAGTTAGGTAGTGAAGAATGGAAGAGCTCAGTACCTAGAATAATGAAGCAAGATTCAGCTGAAACGTCAGAAGAAACAGAACGACGACGAAACGAGAGATTAGAGCGCCAAAAGGAGGATCCATTTTACATTTCAGTTCCTTCCACGACTGGTACTCCTATCGACTCACGATCGCTAACCCCCGATGAACATCTCAAGCAGCAACAGCTCCAGCATCTCTATTCACAAACTGAGAATTCTCAACGGTCATCTTTAGATGTTGATGATATTCCAATAAATAAACTTGATTTGTCAGGTCCCATTTCTGCCAAACGACGAGTGAAGGTTTCTATTTTGAAGGACGAAATGGTTGAGGGTTCTAATGAACCTGTTGGCAGCAGTTCACGTGTTCCTACTCCGTTATCTAGTTCAGTGAGTCAAGTCAAAAAGCCAACCAAAACCTCATCAGCATTTCGAATTGATTCAAGTGGGCTTGCTAATTTTGATTTGAGCGCGCCTGAACCAAGCGATGCGGCTGCTCAAGAGGAAGTGGATCAGCTTCGGAAAAGTCTTTCAACGGTTGCTGCTGTTGCAAATGAAGGAGATGAGGTAGTAGCCAAGCCTAAGAAAAAGAAGAAGAAGAAGGTTACAGGCACAGGTGAAGAAGGAGAAGATAAGACCAAGAAGAAGAAGAAGAAGAGAAACAAGGCTGTTATTGAAGAGTAGTCTTTGGTATATACATATATAAACATGCGTGTAGGTAATAAGAATGGATTTTGAGTCTATCCAAACCGGTAGTAATTCGTAGTATTGTCAAGGGTTCAGCCGTGCGTTTGATATTTTTCTCTTGATCAAAAAAATATTCAGCTTCCATCTATCTTTACTTCACTATCAATACTCTTACAAAACAGCAAAACAAATACACAAACATACAATAAATGCACAGAACTTAGGTTTAAATCATTTCTATTTGCATCTACTACTCGTCATTTCATACCTATAATCTTCCATATTCATCATTCGCATTTTTCTGGTTTAATTGATTTTTTTTTTTAATCAATTATACTTTTATTTATTTATTTCAAAAAACCATGAACGGTCAATATATTTACAAACCTCCGCCTCCACCGCCACCGCCATCATCAGGCTCAGGGTCAACCGCTCGATCTGGGGCTGGGTCTGGTAGCTCAAGAGGCGGTCGTGGTGGTGGCTCACGACGAGGAGCTGGCAATAGCAACAGTACAAGAGGTGGTGCCCGAAGTCGAGCTCAGCCGTACCAGGTTTCGGGTAGCTCATATCGACAACGAGTAGCAGCGGCGGCGGCGGCGGTTGTTCCACCGTCGTCGTCGTCGTCGTCGTCAGCATTGCCATCAAGTGGTCTGTTGAATAGCAAAGACAATCATGACAATAATGACGAGGAAGTCGACGATGAGGAGGAGTTGGGCAAAACAGGCACCCAAGACCAGAACGCAGCCAGATCTATTATTGTGCCGGGCACTTCTATATCACTGAATACCGCACAAGAGATTGAAGAATGGATCAAAGAACGACGTAAGAAATGGCCGACTACCGCACGAGTTGAAGCCAAACTGCGAGAACAACCTGCCACTGCCAGTGCTAAGGCTGGTTCTTCTACTGATAATACAAGACCAAAAGGAGTCTGCAAATTTTTTGCGCGATCAGGTCGATGCAATAACGGAGCTCAATGTCGGTTTGAGCATTCTAGACCGGTTGCCAGCGATTCACCCAGAAACAATAACAATAACAATAAAAGCGGTAAAAGTAGTAAAACGGAGTATAAACTATATGAAGCGCATAAAAAAATGCCGTTATTCAAAATGCTTGTTCGAAATGATATGGACAAGGAGAATGGAGTTGTGCTTGATTTTATAGCGTTCTTGTGTAAGAACGATTTGCTTTAATTACAAGCGAAATTGGTGGTTTTTATAGATGACATGTGCTTAGAAGTAATATGATGAATAGAGGAATTGGCATAATGACACCTAGTAAGATATGGGGTACAGGTAGTTTTAGGTTATTTGTTAACATTAAAATTCATTAAAACAAAAAAAAATATATAGCAGTAATAAGAAGAAGAACAAAAGGTATCCCCAGGATATAAGTAATAATAAAATCAAATAAAAATCCAAACGTAAGAATCATCAAACCCAAATAAAACATCATAACAAAGCAAGGGCCAATTTAAGGTTACTCAAAATTGGTCCACTGGTGTGCTCTTGGAGCTTACTCTTGAGGAGCCGATGCAATTAGAGCTGCAATAGTCATAACACTACCAGCTGCAGCACCAAGCGCAAATGTAGACAGCTGGGTAAGAGCGGTGCGCAGTCGCTTGGTGGGTCGGGGCTTCTCTGGTTCCTCGGTAGGAGCTTTGTCTTCAATGGGTGTTGGCTCTTCTGTAGCAGGCTCTTCTGTAGCAGGCTCTTCTGGAGCAGGGAGTTCTGAAGCAGGCTCCTCCACAGAGGCAGGTTGATCTATGATAACATCAGCAGGCAAAATTTCGGTTTCGACCAGTAATGGTACTTCCTCTTCGTCATCCTCCCGCTTACGCTTAAAGGTGACTAGAGGCTGAGATGGTTTCTCGGCACTGTCAGATGAAGCAGACGCATGTCTACGAATTCCCCGGAAAAAGGTTTCTTCTTCTGAATTCATATCGTCAATCAAATCAATAACTTCTTGGTTCAAATTCTTGGATTTGGGCTCAGCATCAGATATGTAAGGTGCCTTGAGCAGAACTTCAACGGGCTCGATATCCTGTTCACCCTCGTCTTCTTCATCTTCAACTTCATCTGCGTCGTCTTCATCTTCGTCTTCGTCTTCGTCGGACAAACCTTCAAACTCGCTTTCAAAGCATTCATCATCCTTGGCCTGAGAGTTCTCTTCAGAGTTCTCTTGAGACTTATCATCGAGGCTTTCTGAAGATGTGAGTATTGGAGTTTCAATAGACATCTCTGGCAGTGCAGTGGAGTCTCCGTCTTGTTGCTCATAATCGGAGTCTAAATAATAATCCAAGTCTTCGTGTGTGATATCCAGATCAAGATTAGTGTCATCATTCTCGTTGGTGCTCAAAGGTCCTGGAGATAGGGAGCCAGTTTCAGTATTGCGGTTCGAACAGTCGTCGTCGTCTTCTTCATGATACTCCTCAACAAGTTTAAAGGCAACATCAAACTTGAGGGACTGGGGCCTGGCCAGGTTTGGGGACAAATGGAAGGAACCAAGTTTGGTTTGACCACCTGCGGTGGCGTCAGCATCCAAATTCATTAGCAAAACAGGATCAGCGGCAACCACATCAACAGCCAATAAATTGGGCATTGTGATTTTAGTCCCATTACGAGACTCGTTATCTTGGAAATACAGTTTGCGGTCCTTTACATATAAATGACCATGGACTTTACTGACTCCACGAATATCGAAATACGCGTTATCGGGGCTAGCGACGCGAGTACTTGAAGTAACGCCAGTACCTGAAGCAGAGGCCCGACCAATTGGCAAGCGGTAATCATTGCTGGGACAAAGGTTGAGAGTGCGTATTGCAAGATCAGAGCTTGGCTCAGGAGATCGTTGGACAAGAGAGATAATAAAAGATTCTAAAGGAAGTGTTAGAATTGAAGAAGCAAAGGAGCCAGAATACTCACCAGTCATGTTGGGTATTGAAGATGAGAAAATAGGGTGTAGCAGAGGATATAGGGGAAGAAGTTGTTGGAAAGAAGGTAAACTGATTTTAATCTCCAGTGTCTAATCTAAAGGGTTATTAGTTAATCGAAGGTTTGCCACCAGTCATGTGCCTGTTTAGATTACTATCAAAATTAAAGATAATACAAGATTTGGGAAGATACTTGATTTATTTATTTATTTTTTTTTTAATTTTTATTTTTTTATATCATTAAGTCAAACTATTTTTTTGGTTTTTCAAAAAATAAAAATCTAATATACAAATCATGTCAAAAACGAATTATACTTATTTAAACAGCAGAGTCAATATCATAACGGGACTTTTGTTGAGATGTGTTCTCGATATGCTGGGGCTGGGGCTGAACAGCCTTGTTATCAGTATCAGCATTGCGTGTAACAGGAACAACATCGTGAGTTCCCAAGATCTGGTGGTCAGTGTGGCCATGGACGGTGCCAACTACAATCTTGGGATCGTGCTCATACCCATTACCAGTATGGGCGTTCTTGTTGCGAAGAGACAGGTTCTTGTATCTGTCAAAGCCCATGTAAGGCATGTTGACGGGGCTCTCAGCACCAGTGAAGACGAGCAGGTCATACAAGAAACCACCTAGGGTGCATCCAATGAAGGGAGCAACGATGGGGATCCAGAAGTACCATCCACCAGCGGAGAAGACTTCGGAGCCGTAGCCCACAGCCAAAGATGCAAGACGAGGGCCAAAATCACGGGCAGGGTTAATGGCGTAACCAGTTTCCCATCCAAAGGCGGCACCGAGTCCGAAAATGAGGAAGAACATGATCAAGGGGCCAAGGTTTCCAGCAGGAATATTGTTGTCGTCGTTGATGGCGTAGATACCAAGCATGAGAAGAGAGGAAGCAATAACCTCTGAGAAAAACATACCAGTTCTAGTCATGAAAGCAGCAGGATAAGTGCAGAAGACACCGGCGGTAGCCTTGTCTCCCAGGACGGTACGGACATTGTGTCCCTCGTACATGTCAAAGGCAGACTTGTAGTTTGCGTAGACAATGAGAGCACCGACGAAAGCTCCAAGGAGCTGGGCGAAGATGTAGGCGGGGAGCTTTTTCCAGGGGAAGCCTCGGAAGACGGCATTGGCAAAGGAGACGGCAGGGTTAAGATGGGCTCCCGAGATACCACCCGAAGCGTAGATACCAAACATGACACCGATACCCCAGCACCAGGAGATGGACTGGTAAGCACCATTTTTGTTACTGGAGAGGACTACCTGGGCGACGACACCGTCACCGAACAGAATGATGAGCATGGTACCCAGGAACTCAGCGAGAGGTTCGCGGATCTTGTGTCTGATGCGGGGCCAGAGAGGAAGGCCTCTGTCGCTGGAAGGGTACACAAAGGAGTTATTGTCGCTCATGGTAGAGAGTGTGTGTGTATGTGAGTGTATGGAGAAGGGGGTTACAGGATATGAAAAGGAAAAAAAGGATTCTGGAGAAGGAATATCTGGATTGCGGGGGAAAGCGAGACTTTAAATAGAAATGAAAACTGGATCAAAGATAGGTAAAAAATTTTATTAATATTTTGATTTAGTTTGTTGTTTAATAATTTATTTGTCCTGTCGGCGATATCTGGTGTACACCTGCCTGGGGTGGGTGAGATGAGCCAAAATGGGGAGTGGCTTGAAAGGTGAGTAGCCAAGTATGGGTATAAAAATAATGGAACTAAAAAAAAATTTAAAAAAAAAAAAGAAATAAAAAAAGAAAAAAGAGGTTTCCCCGAGTACCAATAATTTATACCAAATGAATATGGCGGAAGAAAGAAAAAAAAATATATAAAAAAGTAGAAGCCAAAATTTATGTGAGTTTTCATTTTTATTTTTATTTTTAATTCAATTTTTATTTCAGTTTTAGTTTTGATTATGGACCAACTTCAAGTTGCTTTTTGCTGGAAAAGTTATAAATTTATAAATTTATTGATTTAACTTTTGTCGGTTCGTATTCCAGTTTTGAGACTGGGGAGGAGTTGTTTGTGATCTTTCTTTTTACTGAATGGTTTTACTGAATGGTTTTACTGAATGGTTTTACTGAATGGTTTTACTGAATGGTTTTATTTAGTTGTTTAGTTGTTTAGTTGTTTATGATTATTCCTAGATATTTGGCAACAGCCAACGTCAGTCGCTCTGCTGAAACGAACTCCAAAGTAGCATTTCTTCTTCTTCTTCTTATTTTTATTTCCTGTACAGGAAATTCTTAACACATCACGATGGAAGTCTCCAGCCGAAAGAAAGGCAACCTGTTTTTGTTGTACACTTTGCAATGGAACTTTTAAACTATTAAAGTAAAACAATTATGTCAGGAGTCTTAATGTATGGAGATTGCAAGGAGTTTTACAAAGACCAGTTAAAGACGCTAAACTCACTAAACCTCAACAAATTTTAAGTGCAATTTTCATTTACTGAAAACGGATGCTATTGGCCAGAAAAGATCCAAAGTTTTTTTGTTTTTTGTTTTTTTTAGCCCAGTATAAGGTGAAAATAAATCGGGAGGAGTTACGAAAATAAAAAGAAAGTCAAAGTTGGATTTTGTAATTATATCCAGTGGGTTGAGTTGTCGGGTACCGGAATAACTTGAATGAATAAAACTACTGAGGATGACTGAAGTTCACTAAAGTTCACTAAAGTTCACTAAAGTTTACTCAAGGTTACTCAAGGTTACTGAACGTACGAAAACTTCTTGGAGACTTTAATAGCGGAGATAGAGTGGTGTCACAAACGATTGACCTTGGGGTGAATTCATTTAATAATAATCTTGATATTTAATATTTCAATATTTTCATAGCGTCGAATGTTGGCACTTTGAAGATTGTTGATATTGTAATTTATTGAATGCAATTTTTTTATTGCAAACTGTCAATACAAGGATTAAGAAATTAATGAATTGATGAATTAACGCTACCCCATGTTTCACTAACTGTATAACGCAAAGCTTTATTT
>JAJLWW010000094.1:58878-98578 GCA_030570935.1 Geotrichum klebahnii
ACCTCGAGTTTTCCAGAGTATCGATATCTCAAGATGTAAGTAAATGAGTTGATTTTCAATTTATTTTTTTTTTTTTTTTTTTTGGACAAGTAGGAAAATATGGATATATTACAAAGTTGTTTCTTTTTCTTTAGGTCTTGATATTTACTTTTTCAAGTCAATGGTTGGTTGGCAAGCGTTCGGATAAACTGGGTGTAGTCTTGGACTTGCCTTGACTCGATGGCGGTAGACCAAATGCGCCTAAACCAGAACAGGCTGCAGAAAACTGTTTTTTGTGTCCTCCCAACTGGAAAAATAAAAAGAGAAAAAGAAATGTTTTTTGTTTTTGCATAAGACGAATCTTGGCTTTAGGAATGGCGCTAAAGCTAATTATTGCATGATTTTGCGGGTGGAGGCAAAAAGTGAATGTATGGAGATGACATAGTAAGCTAAAAAATAAAATAAAATAAAATAAAATAAAAACAGGTGGATTAATTTTGGGTCACAAAAACGAATAAAATACTGTTATGATAATGTAATTTCATGTGTCAAATGAGAGAGCTCTGTGCTGGAAATAAAATAAAAACAGTACATTTATTCAACACTGTGAAGACGTATTCTTATACGTATAATCAGTACATGAATCACATAAGATAAGATACTTATCTAATGTCTATTGATTTCAAAGAATGTCGTCAAAGAGGAGTCAAATAAAAGGATAATAGCAGAGTACATCAAGTACAAGAAATACAAAATGTGGAGATGATTGTATAAATTTTTATTATTATAATGCCGCAAGAAATGCGCACCATGAATATCTACATAAATCCAACAATCGTAGTCCTAGAAGTAGCCAGTACCAATACCATAAAAGCCAAACAGGTCATCAAGAAAGCAGCAGTAGCAGCGCAGAAAGTGAACATATGCAATGCTTCTAAAAGAGATGACAAATAATTTATAATAACTGTAATATTAACAATTAAGACCATGATTTATAATTATGAAGTGATGATTAAATTATCGTCGGGTATAACACCTGGGAATTCCAGTGTGCACACGAGACATTTGAACCGCTTTCGTGGGTTCAGTTCATGGGCGCGTCAAAGTGGTTACAGCGATACCAGAGTTGGGCTGGCAGAATGGTTGAGATGATTTTTAACAAGAACTAGACATGATATAACAAAAGCGTTGGTGAACTTAAACGTTGAAGATCTCTATACAAAGTCAGCATCTAACCTAGTTAAACAGCGAATTTCTAAAAAAGGTTTCCCGTACAGTCGACTTCTCCTTTAGTTTTGGTATTTTTGTCTCGTGGAACTATAATTCTGAGATCGTCGAGAAGGAGTTGTTTCAGTTGTTCGTGTAGGACCGGAATAACATGAACTCAACAACCCATGTTAATCCGGTGGCGTGCATGAGTACCCGGAGGTCTAAATACCCATTAGGCAGCTACGATTGAATACTTTGGACTTGGAGTCAAGTGAAAGAAAGAGAACATACAAAGAGTGGAAAAGTAAATACTAGGTGAAAAGAAAGAAAAAAATTGATTGGCTGGAAAAAAACAAAACAAAAAAAGAAAGGAAAATTGAAATTTTGGTATTAGTACAATGTAAGTACCTTGTTAGTACTATGAAAAAATACCCCCCCAAAAAAAAAAAAAAAAACTTTAAAAAAAAAGAAATTCCTGTACAAGAGCAAAAACATATAATTTGTCAATTTGTCCGAGGATCTGATTTGTTTTTTTTTCACTTAATACTTACTCGTTATACCCTCGTCTCCTCTCTCTCTCCGCTTCCCCCCTTTGCTGAGCCATTCCAGCCTCATAAATTGAAGAATCATAGCATGGAAATAAGAAATATCATAATAAGAAGAAAACTTTGAAGAGGAGAAATGGTCTTGGCAGTTATATGGGGCTTCCACAATACCCCAAGTTTGTTATTATGGTATGGCTAAAGAACATGAAAAAAATATACAGAAAAACAAAACCTGGGGTTTAATAAAATTATATTGGACAATTGGCTAAGAGGCAAAGCAAACTAAAGGCAAGTTAGTCAGTGATACTTCATTGATACTCACAGTGATATTTCATTGAATAAGGTTTGGTTGTTCTTGTTGTCTGTACTGACAGTAGCAACCACATGACACTATTCTGAGGTGCAACTGGGGTTGTTGTAAAACCTTGTGAATCTCGTAAAATCTTGTACTTCTCTTAGTCTTTTTTTTTCTAGTTGTTCCCACGTATATGTTCCGAGGCCCCTAAAAAAGAACTCCACCAAAGTGAACAGAGATCAGGGATTCCAACTAGCTAATGTAGGCCAAGTTGAGATTTCCAACAGATTTATAGAAAAATCAACCTATGATTAACAAAAATACAAAAAACTCAAACCCGAATCGCTACGATACAGCTGTACTTTTACTTTAAATTTGTGTTCGCCCTAATGAAGAATACCGACGACCACCTTACGCTCCTCAGTGTACTGTGTTTGAAATTCCCATATTGTTATATGGTTGTTGACTTGTCTTCATCCTCACGAGTTACCGCGGCCAATGACCGTCGTCAGTCATGTCGGAGACGCCGCTGCTGATGTTGGTTTCATTTCTGAATGGAGTTGTTGGCATTTCAAAGTGGGGTGCCATGAGAACTGGATACTATGTCATTTGTGTTTGTTTAGAGTAAAAATCCCCTTGGTTTCAGTATATTTCTTTTTTGCTCACTTGTACTCGGAGTTATGCTGGTCGCTTCCCTCTGCTCTCGTTTCCATAAAGTTAGGTTGAATTGTATAAGAACTGTCTATGAAATTATGAAATGTTTATGAAATGTTTATGAAATGTTTATGATATTTAATAGTTTTGTGTTCTATGACAAGACGAGTTTATCCGGTTTAGCAGTATTATATGCATGGCACTTGTGTACTTTCCAGGCATCCAATGGGCTTGAGATAGGAAACCCCCCATAAACATAATATTTGATAATAATATTGGGCAATTTTCTTGCCAAAAAGGTCCAAAGAGAGATGTTGGCTACTCGAAGATCCAAGTATCATGATGCTGAACTGCGTTTTTTCTTTTTTGTGTGTGGAGTAGAAATACCATTGGTTGTTACTGAATTCTTCCTTGACTTGACTTTTTTTACTCACGATACTTGAATACTTGAACATACGATTGTTGGACATCTAAAAGTTTGATTGGAGAAGATTAAAAAATAATTAATGAACTAAGTTTTTTATATTCAGATATATCGTTAGACTTTGATGTTTTAGTTTCGTCATGTATGCCCTAAATCTACTGTACACTTATTATTTGGCTTTTTGGTTTTCATGTTCCAACCCCATAGAATCTGATTAAACTTTGCTTCCCCAACTTTCTCTCTTCCCCAGTGTTTGCACCTCAACCCCCCAGTTTCATAGTTGGCCCAGGTGGCCCAGTGTGCCCTAAAGATGAAGTATTCTCGAGCACTTTTTACGGTAAGAATGAGTCTAGACGTGAGTCCAGACTCAATCAAACAAAGCTTTTTGTAGGTTTCAAGAATTGGCCACATCCCACCCACTAAATGGAAGGAGTTTGCTCAGCTGAATGAAACCTTTTTTTATTTTTATTTTAATCTAATTTATTTGAATTTATTCTATTTATTCTATTTATTCTATTTATTCTATTTATTCTATTTATTCTATTTATTCTATTTATTTGACCTCTCTCGGAAACACTGGCTAGTGTCGTCATCTCCAAACGGTTCACATGCCCCTCAAGTACTGCTTTAATTTATTCATTAATTTATTTATTCGTTCCATTTTTTATTGTATTTTCTTCTTCTTCTAAAAGTCCCCCACCAACTCTATTTAATCCTACTAACTACTAACAACAAATTAATTCTTTTAATATCCCTTTGATATATATATCGCTACTTTTCCCCATGAAATTATTTTTTTTTTCCTTCCCTTTTTTTTTTATTTTTCATCATTTTCATTTCCATCCTTCTTTTTTTGTTTTTTAATTACACTTTCCCCCTCCTCTCTTCTCTATACTACATCTCAAAATGCAATACGTCGGAGCTCTTGACCAAGGTACTACCTCAACCAGATTCATCCTCTTTAACACAGATGGTGAAATCGTCACCATCCAACAAAAGGAGTTTACACAAATCTACCAGAAGCCTGGTTGGGTCGAGCATGACCCCAGAGAACTGCTCGAGTCCGCCCTTGAGTGCATGTACCAGGTTGGTCAAAAAATCAAGGCCCTTGGAATCCAACCAAGTGAAATTAAAGCCATTGGTATCACCAACCAACGTGAAACCACCTGTGTCTGGCACAAGGAAACCGGTGAGCCTCTGTCCAACGCCATTGTTTGGTCTGACGCTAGAACCTCTGACACCGTTGCTAAGCTCAAGGCCCAGCCTGGTGCTGACAAGATCCAGGAACTCTGTGGTCTCCCCATCTCTACCTACTTTGCTGCCGTCAAATTGAGATGGTTGCTCGACAATGACGAAAACGTTAGAAAGGTCTACGAGGAGGGCAACCTGCGCTTCGGTACCGTTGACTCTTGGTTGCTTTGGAACTTGCTCGGCGGTTTGAATGGTGGCCGTCACATCACAGATGCCACCAACGCCTCTCGTTCCATGTTTATGAACATCCGCACCCTCAAGTACGATCCCGAACTCATCAAGTTCTTTGGCGTCGAGAAGGCCGTTCTTCCTGAAATCGTCTCTTCTTCTGAGGTATACGGCCGTATCGGAACTGGTGCTTTCAGCGGCATTCCCCTGTCTGGTTGTCTCGGTGACCAGAGCGCTGCTCTCGTCGGTCAGCTTGGTTTCCAGGCTGGTGAGGCTAAGAACACATACGGTACTGGCTGCTTCTTGCTCTACAACACTGGTACCGAGCCCATCATCAGCAAGAACGGTCTGCTGACTACTATCGGTTTCCAGTTCGGTGATAACCCACCTGCTTATGCTTTGGAAGGTTCCATTGCCGTTGCTGGTAGTGCCATCAAGTGGTTGCGAGACAATATTGGCTTGATCAAGACTAGTGAGGAGATTGGTGAGTTTGCTGCCAAGGTCGAGGACAGCGCCGGTGTCATTTTCGTAACCGCCTTGTCCGGTCTGTTTGCTCCATACTGGAGAGACGATGCTCGTGGTACCATTTTGGGTCTTACCCAGTACACCAAGAAGGAGCATCTTTGCCGTGCTGCCCTAGAAGCCGTGTGCTTCCAGAGCAAGGCTATTCTCGATGCCATGGAGAAGGACAGTGGCAAGCCCTTCAAGCTTCTGCGTGTTGATGGTGGTGTCTGCAACAGTGACATTGCCATGCAAATCCAGTCTGACTTGCTTGGAATTAACGTTGAGCGTCCTGCTATGCTTGAGACCACTGCTCTTGGTGCTGCTATTGCTGCCGGTTTTGCTGTTGGTGTCTGGAAGTCATTTGACGATCTTTACCAGATCAACAGCAAGAACAAGACTGTCTTCAGCCCAAGATACGATGATGAGAAGCGTGCCAGCGAGATGAAGCAGTGGAACCGTGCTATTGAGAAGGCATGTGGCTGGGTTGAGAAATAAAGTGTAATTAGCATGTGTTATGTCTTTACTTTGGTATTAATGATAATGTTTTAACAATGATAATAATAAATAAATAAAATCGTTTTGATTGGTATATGATTGGTATATGATGAGTAAATTTTGTTTTTTTGTGGAGAAGGGGTCACGTGCGGTTCTCCACATATCAACGGCTCGATGTCTGGCCGAGGAGACGGCGGGAACAATAAGAAATCACCGTGTTAAATATGAAACCCGAGTATAATTAAATCAGGGTAATTAACTTAACTTGAAACCTGAGTGAACTTTATTGGAATGAATAAATATGTGATCATATGTTTTCTTACCTAATCAAATATTAATTAATAATATGCGTTTGGCTGAGTCATTGTACATGTGTGTTGTGTAAGTGCTGACACTTACATTTCTTGTGTTGTGTTTTTGTTTTACTACTTTTTGCTGGGGTAGCTAAACAACAAGTCCACTGCCTCTTCTCCATACTACCAAAAATAACTCACTGACCAATCAAATCCACTTGTTACTGATAGGCAAAAGTAGGCTTAATCAAACCCTAGCCCGACACTGGGCAAGGGCTCTTTACATTTGATTACATTTTTGTTCATTTTCTGTTTGGGTCTCACCTAAATACATTTGATTACATAATTACATAATTTTACAATTTCATACAATTTGATTCATCTCACAAATGAATAAACATTTCTTTTTCTCCGTAATTCTGTTCGGGTCATTTCCTATTTCAGCTCTTCTCTCAGCTAAAAAGTCATCACAAACGCGACCCTTTTTCCACCTTCTCTTGTCTGATTGGCCAATATCTCTTTTCTTATCTGAACCTAGGCCCTCTCGGTAATCCGTCCTATCGCTATATAACTTTACTTGGCCTCTCGGCACTCTATCACTAAATCCTTATACAATCAACCCTTATCCCTTGCCTACTTTGTCACCCACAATAACCCTTTCAAGACTCATCGCTATAAAATTTGAAAATTGGATATCCTTACATAACTCCCTTGTTTCCCCGATTTCATCTCAGCCACCATCATTCTCTTCATGCTTCCATCACTATAAAATCTGTTTATCCTTATTCACTGACTTATCGCCTTTGAAGAAACCTCCAACACTTTTTCATTTTGAATTTTTCAAAAACAACAACACTAACTGAATATACAAAAGAAAAAAACTATATATATATCTGTCTTTTCCTATTATTAAACTCTTTTTTCTTTCTTTCAACTTCTCTTTTCAAGTTAATAATTCACATTTATCTTGTACTTATACACACACAATCACAAATTCACAATGAGTTCAAACGCTGCTGTTCTTGCCAAATACATGGAACTTCCCCAGAAAGGTGCCATCCTCGCTGAATACATCTGGGTCGACGGTACCAACAACATTCGATCAAAATGCAGAACCATCTACGAGAAGCCTTCTTCCCCAGAAGAACTCCCCGAATGGAACTTTGACGGTTCCTCAACCAACCAGGCCCCAGGTGACAACTCTGACATTTACCTGAGACCCGTCGCCATCTACCCTGACCCTCTCAGACTTGGCGACAACATCATCGTTCTTGCTGAATGCTACAACTCTGACGGCTCCCCTAACGGGTCCAACTACAGACACGAATGTGCCAAGCTCATGGAAGCTCACAAGGACTCTGAAATCTGGTTCGGTATCGAGCAAGAATACACTCTCTTCGACAATTTCGGAAACCCCTACGGATGGCCCGTCGGTGGATTCCCTGCCCCCCAGGGACCCTACTACTGTGGAGTTGGTAACGGTAAAGTCTACTGCCGTGACATTGTCGAGGCCCACTACAAGGCCTGTCTCTACTCTGGTCTTTGCATCTCCGGTGTTAACGCCGAGGTCATGCCTTCCCAGTGGGAGTTCCAAGTCGGTCCTTGCCCCGGCATCTCCATGGGTGACGAGCTCACTGTCTCCCGATACTTGCTGCATCGTGTTGCCGAAGACTTCGGTGTCACTATCTCTTTCCACCCCAAGCCCCTCAAGGGCGAGTGGAACGGTGCTGGCTGCCACACCAACGTCTCTACCAAGGAGATGCGTGAGGCCGGTGGTATCAAGCACATCGAGGAGGCCATTGGCAAGCTTGCCAAGCGTCACAAGGAGCACATTGCCGTCTACGGTGAAGACAATGACATGCGTCTTACTGGCCGTCACGAGACCGCTTCTGCTGCTACTTTCTCATATGGTGTTGCCAACCGTGGCTGCTCTGTCCGTATCCCCAGATCTGTTGCTAAGGAAGGTATGGGATACTTTGAGGACAGACGTCCTGCTTCTAACATTGATCCCTACCTTGTAACTGGTATCATCTGCGAGACCATCCTTGGTAGCATCCCTGATGTTGATGTTGTCAAGCAGGTTCTCAAGGAGTAAGGAAAGGAAAAGAAGGAAAAAAAAATGCCAACGTTTATTTGTTTTTAGTTTTTGTTTTTGGTTTCATTTACTATGATTTTGTTTCAATTTTAATGCATTTAGATTTATCTTAATTGATATACGTATATACAGAGTTTCAATAATGCGAAGATATCGTATATGAAGAATGAGTGTCAAACAGTAAGATTTGTTGCAAAGCCTGTCAAGTTAAGCTTAATTTTGAGTACCTGTCAGTTCTCAAACGGTAAACTATAGTACCAGGCTAATAGTTATAACATACAAGTGCAGCCGAGACTATAGATATACTGAATACTCCTGACAGTCCATATCACTTTATACTTCAAATTCGTGACTTAGACAACATTGAGATTAATGGTCAGCGAACAATACTTGATAAAAATGAATGCACAAAGTATATATAAAATACCAGCTTTCGACTGCTAATACAAATCCCTACAATAAGAAATCTGGGTTACATAGTTGTATGATGGAAAACTTTAAGGTTTGAACAAGGAGCTTGGAATTTAAACCAAAGGTTCAAAGCTCAATACAGAGGATAAAATTACCACTTAGTACTTTGGTAAAACATGACATGGATAAAATGAAAATTTGCATGTCTATGCCTGTATGCTTATTTTCATGGCCATGCTCTATTGTAAGGTCAGGTACTTGCTAAGTAGTATGTTAAAATTTCTTACTTTGTAGCTAGCTCAATTCAAATACATGACAGTGGTTGTTCAGGTGACTGACTCTACTTTACGGCCTTTGGTCTTGCATTGAATCTTTTACTGGTACACTTCATAGTCGTCTACTAATACAGACTCCTTGATCTTGAACTTTGAGTGTAACAATAATTCAGTATTTTCACATGAAAGCTTCCTTTGCATTCCTTCTCTTTGTACCCAATTAACGATTCAAGTCGTTATATTCCCCTCTCTCACAAATGAATTTGGAAAACACCCTGAATACAAGTATAATTCACATTTTTGATCAGGATTTGGAGGGGGTAAGTCAATAAACAACGACGACTCTATACTGCTTATCTCTTGTTCTTGTTAATTAGATGAATTAATTAGTGGAGCGAAAACATGGGGAGACCACCGGTGGCTATTTGAAGAGGATTTGAAATATAACTAGGAAGAAACTTGGTAAGTAAAGGAAAGACAATTCAAGCATACAAAATCTTGGTATATTTAACAAAGCTGGTTCTAAAATATACACATAACTTTTTCAATGCTGTGGTACAAAAATTCACATAATGTACAAGAAGCCAGAACCATTTTATGACATCTTAACTGGCCAGTACCACAAACTGGTTATGTATAAACATTTCGTAAACTAGTATGAAAATCATCAACCAAAAATAGAGCATTTTTAAATTGGTTTTAAATGCAATAATAACACAATGGAGGCATTATATTACTAGCTTATCCGTGGCTCATTAATTGACATTATATATTGAGCAATTCTACGCTAACAGTATCGAATTCCATGGTAAGTCCTTGAATTCATGCCATAATTCACTCATGTCTTTATAACCAAAGCAGTAACATTAAGAGATCTATTAAAAAGATAACGGTCACAAAATAAGTCGAAATGCATTGATGGATCTGTTTACTGTTTATGGTATAAAATTGTACCATTCCAAATTGCTAAGATAAAAGACGAGCAATTTTCCATGCCAAAAGGACATGAGACATAATAAATCAAGCATATTCTCAGATTTTTCAAAACGGTATTTGAGTTAGAAGCTCATCATTTCGTACTAAATTGATTCGTAGCATTTCCGCAGTTTTAAATAATATTTTGTCTTGCAAGCAAAAGTATACTGGTTTGTCTTTAAAAGCTGCTAGAAGCCCAAGGAATACTCAATAAACGAGCCTGTATCACAAATTTATCATCAGCAAGGATTTCAGCAATCTACCGTTTCCTAAATATTGAGACAACTAACTCAGCTAAGTAAAGGTAGGAAACGTTATACTGTAGTAAATAAATGATTCTCGATTTTTCAGCTTGGGCTGTTGGACTCCGTCAATTATAAGAAGTTCGGTATGATTGGTTCTTCACCACATTCACTAGTACCTTGATTAAACCAGACGAATGCTTTCCACAGTAATTTTTTTTCATTTTTTTTTTTATAGGAGTAAAAAAGACCCCAATTTATTTATTACCGAGTCAACTAACAAAGATAAGAAAAGAAATAAAAATTATATAAAAATAAAAAGCATTGCTTAACGATCTTCAGCTCAATGGCTATTAGACTCCGTCAGTTTCAAAAAAGTTCAGTGAGATTTGGCTTTTCACCAAGTTGTTCATGTATACCTCAATTTAAGCCCGAAAAATACCTCTGCATTTGCACTCCTCCTCCTCCTTAAAAAGAATTTGGAAGCCACTCCGCGAGTCAGATATTGTCTTCTACAGTAATAATTTTTAAAAAACCAATGAAAACCATTGAAAAACTAGGCGCAAATGATGTAATAGTTTACTTTCATTCTGATAAATCGGTCTTATATAGCTTGCAGACATATCCGCAGCCTTGATGGCCAAGTTGGTAAGGCGCGTCACTAGTAATGACGAGATCGTCGGTTCGAATCCGGCTCGAGGCATAATTTTTAATTTTTTTACTGTAGTGCTATACTTTTTCTTGTATTTGTTGTTCATTGCATGCTTTTATATGCTACAGGTGCGATCGAGAGACCGTTTTGACCCTCTATGTTCAGAAGAACTAATGCTAGAGAAAAGTTTTGGTGTTTCTATTTTGATTACACTGGATCTAATAATTTCAAATTTAACCTGTATCTATAAATTACAATATTTTGGTAGATATTTGAAATTTAGAGCTTTGCCATGTCTGGCATGCAATCTAGACCAAACCTCTCTTCTTGACACTTTAAATGCAATAATTGACATGTGGATATAGCTAGTACATTAATAATATCTTAAATCCTTTAATTTACTAAAAAAATTTCTTGAATCCTTTATAATTTGTTCAATATTTTGTCTGTCATTGAAAGAAGGCCTGATATGAAAGATGAACTATACATCTTTTTGATAATATATTGCATGATTCCAAACATCCAATCCAATTCTAGCCATTAAAAGCTCGCTGAAATAGGCAATTAACAATTCCAAAACTTATGAGTCTTATTGTTAGCTTAACAATTGATTAATTTCTAATGGAATCCAAACTAAGTTCTTCCATTACCTAAATTTCACAAGGAGCTAAAACAGATCTACAGGATTAGCCCAGCAGCGGGTAATAATTAATTGTGCATGTAAACTGCTAGCAATGTATCAGAAACATACTTCAACCTAAACTTTAATTATCATGACTGACTTGGAAGCTTGTAATTCTTTTCAATATCCCACACAAACAAAAGAATAAACCATTCCAAGTCAGAAAACATTTCCTGACTTCTTCATCTCTAGTACAATCCAATTGCAGATGCTCTAAATGTACAACATTCTAGCAAAGTCTTCCCTGCATATTTGCTGGCATGTTTAAACATCTTGAATCCATTGTAATTGCTTACAACCTTAAAAACAGAATTGGCTGTTGATACCTGTGAGTTGGCATACCTGAATAATTAACTTGTATTTCGGTTTTTCAGTTTGTGGATCATTATGAGCTGTCCAGGAGAAACTTTTATTAAAAGAGACCAATATAGTCTTTGCAGAAGCTAGACATGCATTCAGGAAAAGGGATATATTAGCTGTCTGCACCTCAATTGCTACTCTCTGATTACTCTCAGTATTGCCACTTCTCTACATTAAAGATTCTATGCTATGACTAATTGAGGATACTCAACCTCAAAGCATCACTGCCTAGTATATCACCTTAGACTAGAAATTGCCAAAGTGTTTATTGAATTTACTGATACTGGAATTGAATCATTTAACAAAATGTATCTTTCCACAGTATCAGTCAAGCTACAATAGGACATCTCTTAGTTGCTCAATTACTTCTTTGAAAATCTTTATATTGAATTTCATAAAAATTTTTCAAACAGACATTGATGAAAGCTTCTGATTCCGATGATCGGTATTAATTAATGTAATAACTTTTTCTTCAGAAGGAAAAACATGCAATAAATTTAGTACAAAACGTATTATAGGTGTGGTTTTAATTTTCATTAGGCACATTCCTACCATGGCCATACCTATGAGATATGGGTAAACCTATTCATATGATTCACAAATATGTAAGTGACATCAAAGACCGACAGGCAAGGGCCACATAACAACATATACCCTGACAAGGATTTTGAACCCCTTGAAGCAAATAAAAGATCGGCGAAATCTAGAGGCTGTTGAGAAACAAAAGTGGGAATGCTAATAAATATTCCACCTAGGATCAAAGAAACGGATGTAGACCATTTTTACAACATGATATTTACAAGCATTGGAGATCCAAGATATTGTGTGAACCCCCTCTTTCAGTTACTTTACAAGACAGCGAGAGTAAAAGGGCCAATTGATCATTTTCATTCATTTTAATTATGTTGCACTGGGCCCAGGAAGATTAGTATGAAAGAAATTAGAAGACCTCTTGGTCTTATTCGCAAAAACATGTAAAGGAATCTCATACTCCAGTATTAAGCAGCTGTCAGCCTAGAAACTCAACTTAAAAAGGATAAATATTATTTGAGTAGACCCAAAATTAACAAGGTTAGCTACAACCCAGACATTGATTTCTGCTTTGGAGATAAGAAGAAGGGCCATTTGAAATCCTGACAGGCTACAAAGGAACTTAGCTTAGATCATTAAGATAAAATTTAACTGACCCGTATAACTTTGATATAAATCTAGGTTTAGATGGTGATATCCATTTCAGTCATTGTATCTATATCTTTAGCTTTTATTAGGATGATGAACTCAGAAAAAATCCTCCTGAAGTCTCAACCAATACTTACTATTAAAGTAAACAAACTTTGCGGTACTTATGTATATTGGATTTTGGAAAGAACATTAGATTATTGAAAATAGCTTTATAAAATATTCGCGTGAGCTGCAAATGGTCTTAAGGGTATTCAACTGTAATCTCTTTCTTTAAACTTTGGCACAATTCTAGCTCCACCTTGTGCGCGCTAATTAATTTTGGTTCAGGCGAAGAAGGAAATTAAAAGTTCAATAACCCACTGTTGCAGATATTTATGTTAACTGCTATTTTCATACGTATTAGGTGAAAATAATTCTATGGCCCCATTATCTCTAAATCACAAATTCAATCATTCATAGACAGTAAAATATAATGGATAAATAGAATATAAAACAAAACCAACAATTATCACTTCAAGAATTATTAAATGGCTTTGAACTTTTCAACAAAAAAGAAAGTTAATTGTGCTAATAGAGTTATATATCTGAATGCCAGTTCCCGTCACTAGCACACCTTAATTGAACATTAGTACCAAAGATTTTGAATTTTTTCTTTTGCGACCGTAGAGCTGTTATTTTTTGTAACTTCAATTTCTTAGATGAAGTTTACAAAGCACGTTTAACTGAAACCTAGTAGTACTGATAATATAATTCCCAATACTATACTTTTGTATAGCCAACTGATTTAAATAAAAGTTCAGGTGAAGTCTATTAATATTACTAGAATAATATTTCTGCTAGTGTCCAATCGACTAACAACCAGGGCACAAATAGTGCTGTCTTGACTGGTTGATTCAAGCCTTTAAAAGAAAAGCAAATAAAATCTATTAGCAGCCAACTTTAGTCGATTGTTTAAGGTTCCAAGTAAAACGTCAATCTACTAACAATGGCCACTGTTGAAACCTACTTAAGCAAGGAATGCCTTTTGAGTTTGGCAAGCCGACCTGGCAGACTTTTGTGCATGCCATAAACAAAATATAAAACTATGTTCCTAAATAGCTTAGAGTAATGGCCTTAGTTTTCAAAGGAGGCTCCTATTATTCCCTGGTGGCATTCAAAGAGCTGTGGGTATATAAAAGCAACGGCATTATTGTTAGCAAAGTCTATTTTAGCAGGTTGAAACAAATATGTTAGACCATCTTCTCCTAGTCTCCTCTGGGCCAAATTGGCTTGACTGATTGATGCAGATCACCAACTCATTTGGAGCAGGGTTACAATCGGTTAAATAATATCAAGCTGTCAAAGGCTATGAATCCAGACCTTCGCATTATGGACATCTGTATAATCCTGACTCTATCAGGAAATTGCATAACTTTCGGGCTCCATAAATCAATTCAGGCAGTAAGTTACTATTGCATATTTCAGGATTTCAATTGTTGAGACCTGGGAATATTGAATTGGATAATAAAAATGCTCTTGATGGAGTGATTTTGCAAACGACTACTAGCTACAATATTTGGAAAGTTGTGGGAAGCTCTAAAGTTGAAGGCAGTTGGGTGTGTCAAAACACTTGAGACTTGCAGTTATTACATGTGTAGGGCGCACAAACTTTGACAACAACACGGAAGCCATGCATCTTGCCTTATGTCGGTAGGCAGCACAACTCTTTGTCCTTCTACCGAGGTTGACTCTCTTGCTGACACAAGAAGGGCTTATTGGTGGAAAGTAAGTTCATATTCTGGTCTGAAAATTACTCAAGACCTATATATCTTAGAATACAAGGTTATACCATAATATTAGGTCTGAGTGGGCCAAAATGGGGATTATTCCTAAGAACAGCATTTTGAATATTGGTAGAGAAAATACGGGCTGTGGTTGGCACTATGGTGGCTCTGTTCGACCGAGTCCGCTGTATAAGGACACGAGGATATGAAAAAAAAGAAGGTTTGAAACGAAGCTTGAAGTTATTCATAGAATGAAAGAACGGGCTCGTTGTATGTCCAGTGTGCTATTCTAAGAGCCTTGTGATGTTGATATCAATGTCTCTTCAACAGTGGGCCCTATGAATATCGGTTGTCTAGATACCGTGGGGACATCCTGTTTGAAGGGAATTTTTGCAGAAGCGAAAACATTGATGCTGATTGTGAGACTCTTGAAGCGTTTTGTCGCGATATCTGAACACAAAGGAGACAGTGGAAGTAAAAATAAAAAGAAAAATAAATAAAAAACAGAAAAAAAGAAAAAATTTATAAATCAAAAAAACAAACAAACAGAAATGGCAGCTTCTTTCTTTCTTTATCCTCCATTCATTAAATCCTCCTCTATAAGACTCAGATTCCTTCTTTTTCAATATTTCTAGACAAATTCTTTTCATAGAAAGCTGGGGTAGAGAATCCCGTCTGGAGTAGGATTATTTCTTTAGTACTTTGACGTTTTTTATATTTTCTTTTTGCGCCGCTTAATTTTGGCTTCAGCACGCTTAAATTGAGAGATCCCGATTCGAAAACCTTTGTTGGTTTTTTTTCTTCTTCCTTTCTTCCTCCTCGTTTTCCTTAATTTATTATCATCTTCTCTGACTTTCTTTAACTTCATTATTTGAACTCATTTAACCAGCATTTACTGAATTTTGTGGGGGTTGCACCATGGCCATGCAGCATCGGCCTGTTACATCGCTTTACAGGCGCGATGAGGTTATAGGGCGAGGCACATTTGGAGTTGTCTATAAAGGGTGGGCAAACATTTTCTAAGAATATCAACTTCATTTACTAACTTCATACAGAACTAATCTTGATACAAATAAAGTCGTGGCCATCAAAGTTCTCAATTTAGACACCATTGAGGACGAGGTAAAGGATGTACAGCAAGAGATTACGCTGCTGTCTCAACTGACGCAAGCTCATGTCCAAAATGTGACAAGATACCAAGGATCCTTTCTACAAGGATCTAAATTATGGATCATCATGGACTACTGTTCGGGTGGCAGCATCAACACTTTATTAAAGGCTGGAACCTTTGAAGAAAAATACTCTGCCGTTATTATTAGAGAAGTCCTTGTTGCGTTGCAATATATTCACAAAGAAGGCATTATTCATAGAGATATCAAGGCTGCAAACATTTTAGTTACAAAAGAGGGACGTGTGCAGCTTTGTGATTTTGGTGTGGCAGCACGATTAACTACAGCAGAGCTGCGAAGGACGTCCATGATTGGGACCCCTTACTGGATGGCACCTGAAGTTATTCAGGAAGGAGCAGCTTACAACCAAAAAGCTGACATTTGGTCTCTGGGTGTCACATTGTATGAAATGACCACAGGATTTCCTCCTTTTTCTGAACAAGATCCCAAACGAGCTGTGTATTTAATTCCACGATCCAAGCCAGCTCGTCTAGAAGGAACGCAGTACTCGGCAGCGCTGAAGGAAGTTGTTGCTAAATGCTTGGACGAGCAGCCGGAAGAGAGAGCTACTGCTGAAGATCTTTCTAAAACAAGGTTTATAAAAAATACCAAATCCATACCAACTACGATTATTCGCGATCTGATCGGACGTTATATACAATGGCGTGCCAAAAACCTTGAGAAAAGAGAAAGCCTGACTTTTCCTAACACAAGCGACGATGAAGAGGAAGACAATGATGCACAGGACTTTTGGAATTTTGATGATTCAACCCCTCCTCCTAGCAATTTTTCAACAGACACCCAGTTTGACCAGCCCGGCTCTAATATGGGCTCATCAACACCTGGAAGCCAATTGGGAACTTTGACGAATGGATTAAACATCTCACTTCCGAGTCCATTAGGAAACCACTTTCCTCCAGATACATTTAAAGAAGGATACACTCTCACAGAAACCTCAGAGCCGCCTTCTGTTCCAGAAAAACATCCTCTAATGGAACTTTTTGAGGCAGATGAAAGTAAGGAAGAGATTGTGCCCTCATTCCCCATTCTACCACTTTCAACAAATGCTAGCTCTGTAAACTTGACTGGACTAGCAAATTTGGCCCCCATGAATGAGTTTAATTCTTCATCAATGATTTCTCTTGACCTGCCAGCTGTCAGCCCTTACGTGCCAGTATCAATTGACATTCCTTCATTTGATGGTTTAGAATCCCACCCAAAGATCTCTCCTATGAAGACGGTATCAGGAGCCCCTACACTGCAATCTGCTTTTGTTGCCCCGTCTGCTTCTTCTCCTAGTCTGCCAGACTTGGCAAATGGTAAGGGTCGAATGGTAATGCCTGGAGCAGTATCACCTGTTACACCTCATACTCCTATTAAACCTGTGTTTTCGCAGCCCAGTCTAAGTCAAATGATACAAACGGCAAAGTCATCACAGTTCATGCCATCTCATGGTACTAGTGGAACTTCAACTCGCCGAACGTCTTCACCAAACCGAGGTGTAAAGTCAGCACTGGCGTCACCAAATGTGATGGGTTCTCACACTAACTCGCAATCAACTGGCACAAGAGTCTCATCCCAAAACTCTCAACGAACGTTGGTGTCACAATCTTCGTTGGAATCACCGTCAGACCCTGACGAGCAGATCTCTTTTAACTTTAACAAGCCATCTATTTATAAAAACGAGAAACCACGAACCGTGTCCTCACCATTATCAAGAACGTCGTCACACACTTCTTTAGCCAATGCTGGAACCGGAACAAAGGCCAGCCAAAACGATTTATTCAAGAAAGCCCCGATCCCCACCCGGAAGCTGTCTGGTTCTAGTCTCAGTGGACCTACTGTGACAGACCAAAGTCTCTACTTGGCTATGCCTCCATCATATTCTCAGCCAATTGCCTTACAACCTCCGCCCAAACCATCTAATGGGGGACTTATTCGAGACTCAGGGGATCAGTCACACTTGCTTCAACAGAACCACCCGCAACAACAACAGCAAAAGGAAGGATCTCTAGTGCTGGACACTACGGCTGTTCAGCGGACATTGGTGTCGAAAAAACAATATATAGTCAATCAAAAGCAAAAATCACGGCCCCCAGCCCTTCAAGAGCCGAGTTCAAATCTGACGATCCCCATGTCGTCACAGTCTCTAGCAGCTTCAACTCCTCGGTTTCCTAAGCTTGTTCCATTAGATAGCAATGTGTTACTGGATTCAACGAGCAAAGATGAAGCTGTTGCTCACTTGGACGCGCTTTTAGCGTCATTCATGTCTGGTTTAGATGTCCTTGAGCAGGACTTGTTGACTACTTATTTATAAATATCCTATAATTGAAGTTTTGTATAATTCATTATTTTTTTGGAAATATGATATTTGATTTCGTTTAAGTTAGACTTCTAGTTAAAAAATTTTAAACCCTGTGGCATTTCGTATATGACATGAAAAAGAAAAAGAAAGACATAAGATAATAATAATAAATGCTAATAAAAATAAAAAAGAACGGGACATGTGTAATTGCGTGAGAGGCTTCGTTTATTTCTTAGCCAAAACAGTCGAAATGTTATTAAGAGAAGCACGCTCAAAAGAAGCAGCTTCAGCTTCCAAAATGTAAGGAATCAAATAAGCCCGGTCGTTTTCAGCTGTCATGGCTTCATTCTTGGGTAAGATTTTGGCGCTCAAGGATAATTGAGATGCTGTCAACAGTCGAAACACTCTGTCATACGATTCCTTCTCGTCAAGTCGGCGTAAAGCTGTTTGAACCATCTCGTTTTCTTCTTCAATTAGATCGTCAAACCTAGTTAGAAAGGATGTTAGTCAGATGTTTTTAATTAGAGACTTGGAGTCAGTTATAGTCATAGAAAAGGAGTGGGGGTTTGGTAACGCACTTTAATCCTATCTTGCGATATCCGCCTAGGTTTACAAATGTTTTGGCGGCAGGCACAAAGAACCTGCTGAGTAGAGGAGAATTGAGAATAAACTCAGAGCATTTAACTATAGAAGTGACAGAAGCCGGCATTGTTGATAGTAGTAAGTGGTGAGTAGTGGGGATAAAGAATTAGCTAAACTACTGTGATATCTGAAAACAGATTTTAATCTGATAATTATATGGCCATATTTTCAAGGAGCGACACTTTGATTTGTTGGGCTTTGGTATTGGGAGCTTGAATTGGGAATATTATGTAATATATTTAACATTTGTCATGATATGAGTAAATACAGTACTATTCCCGCATCAACAACTAACCGTCACATTGTAGTTTGACAACCAGTCTATCCCTAGGATCAGTTCTTCATCCTCTGAGGGGATAATGTATGCTATAACTAGAGTCATTAAATTATCCAATTGAAAATGTATTATCGTATACGTTGAAACAGTCGTACTCGCATCGAGCCATCGTGCCATCACTGGAATAGTCTCAGATGAATGGTGTATAGGGAGCGACAGTCTCTTTGCCATTGGAACCGTGATTAATGATAGCCTACAAGAAGTGGCTACGGAAGCTTGGATTATTTCCTGTTTCCCTGCATGCAGTATGATCATTCCTTCCAACGTAACACACCTGGGGGCGTTTTGTGCTGCTTTCATGAAGCGCCTAGCTAACGAGACATGGTCAAAACTCTCCGACGGGGGTGATGGCCCTTTTGGAAGGACTATATCGCTGGTGGAAAGCACCTGTGAGTCCGCTTGTCTTTTGTTCCGATCTATTTTATAAAAAGGATGAGATACGTGTTTCGCAGACTTATTTGAGTTCAAATGATTTCCACAGTAAGAACAAAGTCTGTATTTGAATCGAAAAAGTCTTTCTTCTTGTGTTATCCTCGACTCCCTCGACTTCCTACTTGAGGGAAGCTTGAAACTTTGAAAAGTGCGAGGTGGGACGTTGGATATGTGTTCCCATAAGTTTATACACTCCTCCTTAGGTTGCCCTTCATTCCATTCTTCAGATGTGACGGACGTATTCCACATCAAACCAGGTAATGCCAACCTTTTTTTATCAGGAGGGCTAAGCGAAGGCCCTGGGCGTTTACGTTTGAGATCCTCGTCCCTTTCCGCTGCGTCGCCGCGGTCATGCCGTCTAAATAGCGGCAACAACGCCATCGGAGGGTCACTGTGCTCTGACTCACGAATCCCATCAGCTTCTTTTATGATATCGACGATATCCACATTATTTGCATGGACCGGAAAACCTGCCTCATTGAATAGATAGAAGTATTGACGAAATACTTGCTCCACCACAGACATTGGCGCTTCGTAGAGCAGCATAGTCAGTTTATTGCTCGGGTCTGCGGTATAGGCATAATAGACATAGTTAAAATGGGATTTTCTGGAACCGTAATGATATCATTCAGGTAGAAGACGATATGATCTGAAGTCATGTCTTCTCTGTTCCCAATGGTAATGGGTATTTGCATAAGCCAGCAGGATCTCGTTCGCTTTCTTGACTTTTAGTGTTTGCCAGGCTCTAAACGAAAAATGAGGGAACAGTAAATCAACATACTGTTCACGACTAATACCTCCAGTATTCAGATACTTCTGAATGTAAGTCGCGACTTCAAGTGCAAACCCAATGAAATTAGTTTCGGGGTTGTTTTTTGGTTTAAAGGGCAAGATAATATGTTGATTGGCATACTTGGAATTATCTTCCTTTTTAAACATCATGCTGTAGGTAGGATCATGCTCTCCTAGGTATGGCATAAAATAGCCATTCGGCGATTCTATCTTAGCAAAAATTTCAGATTCAATTTCCTTTCCCAACCGGGTAGAGCCAGGATCCCTGGATCTTTTAGATTGGCGAGAGTTGGACATGGCCAGGTTTAATTTTGTAGAGTTCCTGTAGGTCAAGGGTAATTCGATTGATACGATCAACGAACGGCTTGTAGCAAGTAGATTAATTTAAACTGATTAAACTGTGAATGTTAGTAGGCTTCATAGAGCCCGCAATATACTCACGTTGATTCAGTCCTTGATTTGGTACCGGTATAAGATATCGTTTTCCTTGGACAGGTCAAATGAGAGTTACCAGGTTCTCAGCACGATAAGTCTACAAGACTGTTAACTTCATAGAGCTTCATCCCAAGTAATTAGAGCATACTAACGTTTGAACAGCCTTCACTCTCACATTCGAGTAGGCAAGTTGAAAGTGTGTGACTAGAGTCGTAGTTTAGATATGCTTTACAATTCTTTGACTTGTATATAGCTTGACGAGTCTTTTCTGTTCCTGGGCGCATTCACATCCTGTGTGTAAAGAAATGTTAGGGTCCTTCTGAACCACAACCAATACTTTAGTTAGACTTACAATTTACTAGGATGCCTTCTTGATATCCAAAATGTCTTTAATATTTCAAAGTACAAACAATTGAAGGTCCCTGCTCGTAAAGTTTTTATAGCTTTCTAGACTTCAATTCTATCCTGGTTTCTTCTGTCAAGAGGGAACAATATTCCAGATGGTCTGCTTTGATAAGCTTTGGCTCGTAGTGTTGCTGTTACCCTGGCTGATAAAAATGGCTTCATGAAAGTTCAGTAGCCTTGATATATTTTATGAAATTTGATACTAATACTAATAATACTAATAATCATATTCTACCTCGTCGTGACTGTGGGAAGGGAATCCAACGGAGGCTAGAATAGTGCTAGGTCCCTTCTCTTCAATGTACTTGAGTTCCTTATCACCCTTAGCCAGCAATAAGCCAATGGCGCCCACAGCGTTGATGCTAAGACCATCAATGCCCTCTGCGCTTCTAGGCACAACCATGAACCATTCCTCAGTAAACAAGAAGTTATACGAGATTGATTTCGCATTGTGCTTACGCAGAGTAGTCAGTCCACGAGACAGCAGGGTGGAGAACCGGAATCCTAAGTCGTCCTTGTCAGTCTCATGAATTGGAACAATAAAGTGGGCAAACGAGGGCAAATCGTGAGTCAATGGTCTTTGGCCGTCCTTATATTCTCTTGCAGCTTTACCAGTTGCAACTTCATCAGGGAAAGGCTTGAAGCCATCAGGTAAGACGAGGAACTGGATATGACGGTGGGTGACTGAAGCGCCAGAGTCAGGACCACAGTTGAAAAATCCAATATGGCGTTTTCCAGACTGGGCATTGGCTGCTTTTAGTAGAAGGTAAGAAGCTTCAAGGTCGGATGGATTGAGAGGTGCGTTTTGAGGTTGAAATTCACGGGTGACTATAAGGAAATGACGAGGAACAACTGCAAATTTGTTGAGAACTACGGCGTAGTCAGACATGAACTCATCAAGAACCAGTAAGGCAGGAAGAGGAGGATCAAATGGATCAAATGGTTTACTTGAGGATTCTTCTGCTTCTTCTTCTTTTTCTTCAGATGCGGCAGCAGCTGCTTCGTTGTCTTCAGCAGTTGGTTTGGATGCTAAGCCAGGAATAATGGCGTAATTATAATTGAGTCCATCAACAGTAACATCTTTAGAGGTTGTTTTTGAATAAATCAAGTCGCCAGACTCGACAGCGGAGTCAAAGGTTTTGATTATGGTGTCGTAGAAATCAGATGGAACTGTAGTCATTTTTGATGTAAATTGTCTGTAGAAGTGTTGCACTCTGTTTGGAAGGAAAAAAAAAAAAAAAAAAAAAAAAAGAGAAGTGTCTAGAAAAAAAAACACCCAAAAAGTTCATTATCACTTCCCGATTTCCTACCTTTCCTATTCACGCCACTATCTCTTGATAGATAAAAAGTCAACCTATACATCTAAACCTGAACACCACTAGCATATTTAGAAATGGCTTCACGAGGGGCATATAAAAGAGTAAGTGATTTGTGTTGTACCCTTTCAATATGCGATGATGCTAACACTTTGATAAGCTTACCAAGGAGTACAAAAGTTTTGAAGAATCTCCTCCACCATTCATCCAAGCTGTTCCCAATGAAAGTAACATTTTAGAATGGCATTATGTCATTACAGGCCCACCGGAAACCCCATATGAAGGTGGACAGTACCACGGGACTCTGACGTTCCCTGCCGACTACCCCTTTAAACCTCCTGCTATCCGTATGTTTACTCCGTCTGGCAGGTTCCGACCAGGCATGCGATTATGCCTAAGTATCAGTGACTACCATCCCAAAACTTGGAACCCAGCATGGAGTGTATCAACGATATTGACGGGGCTGCTTAGTTTCATGGTGAGCGAAGAGTCCACTGCAGGCAGTATTGGGTGCACAGATGCTAGTCGAAAACGCTTTGCAAGCCAGTCCAAGTATTATAACGCCGAACTTAATAGCATATTTGTACAACATTTTCCGGATCTGGTTGCTGCCAATCGAAAGGAGCTAGCGGAAGCCGTCGTTGATGCTGCTGCGGTTGCTCGTACTGCTATTTCTGCTCCTGTTACTGTGACCTTCACTGTTCCTACTCCTGCTCCTGCTGCTGTTGGTGTTGATGTTCCAGTTAGTCCACCACAAGCCCCGGCAGGTCAAGCAGTCGAGCAGTTGAAACAAGCTGAGGGAGCACGATTTTCACAGAGCCAGAAGTTCATCTGTTTTGCATTCTTGTTTATTTCCTGGCTTGTTGCTTCAAAACTCTTTGCATCTCATTTATAAGACATTTTTTATTTTTATTTTTTCTTTCTACTTTGTTTATTGTATGGCTTTTAATTTATATCCTCTGTTGGCGCCTTTTGATATCAGTATTTACAGTTTGTAGGGTTTGTAAGATCTACAAATTCTATTGTTTTATAATCGAACAGGTTGGTGTATGCTTGGGCAGGACTATTAACTTGAGTCGTATTCAAAGCCTATGAAATATATATATACAAACGTATTTATATTTAAACCCGCTGGGCCTTTCATGTTCCCAATCTTTTGCAGGCTTCCCCTTAGCTTCCTGATCAATACCAACGTTTGTGCCACCAACCCAGTAGTTGATTCAGTATACACTTCAGTTCAACCTTTCTACCACCAAGGTACGATGTTACTGTACTACAGTACATTTCAGATAACAAGGAACCCCAAAGAATTTGTATTTCTATAATGCAAAAGATAAAAAAAAAAGGTATCTATTCTGTGTATCGACCCTATCCATAAGTATACTGTCGTAAGGTGCATTGACTATTCATGTTTTGGCTTTATACATTTGTGCTGATCTGTTGACTTGCTGTTACTCTATGGGCTGTATTGTATTTATTTTCGAGTATTTGAGTTTATGTATTTGTGCCTGTTGATCTATACAATGCAAATTTGACAGGACCCTGCCTGAGTTTTTGTCTTTGTAGTTAGTAGTACTTGAGCTAAGTATACGGATGTTTTAAGTTGAGTTTTAAAAAGTTTGATAGACTACACTTTCATATAAGATGTTGATTGAAAGAGATGTGGTGGTCGGTTGACTTTACGATACTTTGAAACTCTTACCAAAGCTAAAGTGAGCTCGCTTATCAGAAAGACTGGGTATGTATGTCAGACACACCATGAAACCGAAACTACCGGTAGTATAAAAATACATTTCTAGCGGTTCTACAAATCTCCAAGTGTTTTTGTTGAGATAGATCCAAGCATAATGCTAAGATATGTATGATAATTTTTGATACAGGTATCAACTCATATTGTGTCTTCAATATTACAAGCAGTTGTTGCATTTGACGATAAAATGGATAATAGGTCAAGACACAAAATCAAGAGCATCAGGATGTACAAAGTCAATATTTTAGTATTAGTATCACGAACTATAAAAGTATAACACGAACGGCCACCCAAGGTTCAAAGTTATTTAGTGAAGTGAGTGACCATGATGTTTAGACTATGCTACTACTACTACAATAGGGGATACAGTGAATTTGAGTTCTGTCATTGTACTCTTGTATTATGAAATATTTACGAATTACAGTTTTCATTGTTCAGGGTCTTTTTTTGGTTCTATTTTATTTTATTTTACAGCTCTTCGTATCTCAGTGTGACATTGACTGTTTACGTTCACAGAGACCCAATATTGTCATCATCGTCATAATAATAATATTTAGTAATAATAATATAAATAGTTAATAGGACCTGAATATTATAATTCAAGGTACCACAATGTCAGCATGTCAAAAAAACAAATATCTAACATCCAAGCAATAGTAATAACATATAGGTTAATGTTTCAAAAAGCACTGCCGCCCTGTACTAAACCGTTTTTTTTTTTTTGTTCAATCTTCTTTCGAGCGTTTATATTGTTCAATGATGATGAAAACTTGCAATTGATCTTCTTTCAACTTGGTTTTTCCGGATATTTTGTGTTCTCAATGCTCAACAACATCAATTGCAACATTACACGGTATGAGGAGATGGAATAAACCGAATTGAGTTTATCAGGAAACAAGATCTTTAGTTAAGATGTTTAATCAAGATGATGACGATTATGATGACGATGATGACGCTGATGTCGATGATTCAGGTTAAAAAGTAATAATAAAGAAAAAAGTCATAATTTCTTTTGTTTTCTCTTACTGCGCAATGACGTTGTTACTATACAATGACGTAGTTTTGATCGTAGTTCATTATTATTCGATATGGGTTGGGGTATATCTTTATTTTTCATTTCTTATGTGGTTGAATGGGGGGCAGCATCTATGGAGGCTTTGATATTTGATGTTTCGTTGTGGGGTAAAGAAGAAACCGTAAAACTTTAAAAAAAAAAAAGGAGAAACAAGCCATTGAATTGAAGGTAATACCGAGGATTGTGAAGAATTTCCAGAGAAAAAGAAGGAGGGTACTTTGTTACAAGCATAACTAATACTCGGAGTGAAATGTACCGCGTGGAATAACTCCTTCTTGAACCATTGTGTAATAGATCCATGCTCTATGATCTAATAACCCGAGATGAAATGAAATGTATATAGTAGACTTATTATTATAATTCACTATAGTAGTAACTGCCAAACACAGACACTTCAGACCCTTTATTATTTAGAACAGCAGCAACCGAACCTGTCCTATTATCCACTATACATTGACTGGCACTAGTGTCTTTATTTCTTGTATCTTCATTGCTTGCCATAGCAGACAGATGACTAGCACTAGTAAAGATCCCCCTCTACCCCCCAATTTCCCATATCCATAGTGAACCTATACCTTAGATCTAAGAAAATGTGAGGTTGGAACTAGCAACCCATCTCGAAATAGTACCAAGATGTAACCAGCCAAGTACACCAAGATGTAACCAGCCAAGTACACCAAGATGGTGACCAAAGTATATATATTATAGAAGGCTGTTAAGCTTTCGTCATGGTAATTATTATTGTTATTATTATTATTATTATAGTTAACAGTTTTATAAACGTTTAACAGTTAGGGCAGTCCATGTCGAGGAACCGACTTTTCTGTGTCACTGTCAGGTTGAAAAATATATCAAAAGTCGATTATTGTAAATCAAATGGTTGCTATAGAGACAGATTAATTGCTGTTCTAAAATAGGTTTAAATTTATGGCGATGATTGGTTTAAGTTTTATGGTTTATGATTTGTGTGTATCATAGAAAATATATGTATATAGCTATATATATAGAGAACAACCAAAGTTTGCTTGCGTGTCTGTTACTATAAGTTTTTTATCTGAAGAACTCTACTGTTAAAAGAAGATTGAACGGGAATGATGATGAAGAGGAGAAGGAGCAAGGCTGTTACAGAGGTAATGATGACGATTGAAGTGACGATGGATAAAGACGATGACGACGCCAACAACCACTACAACAAATACCATAAAATAAAGCAATCAATTTATAGAAGATTCATGTAACTGTTATACAAAGTAACAAGTATTGATTGCTTTAAGATGATGATGATGATGATGATGATGATGATGATGATGATGATGATGGTGATGGTGATGATGATGATGATGATGATGATGGTGATGGTGATGGTGATGGTGATGGTGATGATGATGATGGTGATGATGGTGATGATGGTGATGATGATGATGATGATGGTGATGATGATGATGATGATGGTGATGATGGTGATGCCCATGTTTCTGATATTGCCATTATTTCTACCCCCCTGCTGCTTAAGAGTGTTCCTGTGTCAAGTGTTCCTGTTCAAGTTCCTATTCCAGCCCATCTCTTAGTTTCCCAAAATGTCTTACCCATGTGCACAATGTTGTCATTGAGTTTCTCAAGAGACGTAGCAAATAAATAAAGATGATGATGATAGATAATTGTTATTAGATACAAAGGTCTCGGTACAGGGATTTCACTTAAAACATTTGTTACGTTTTCTTGTTACGGTTGCTGCTCGTCCTAGAAGTAGACTTTCACACAAACGCAGTAGAACAAAAAAAGGAAGCAAAGAGTGTGGTAATTATGTCATATTACCAGGTTGTCAACAGACCTTTAGGCCTTTATGGGGAAAACCAACTATGTCATAGTGAAAACTGTACATGACGAGTACGACACGAGGTACCGTTCATTGTTTATTATACTCATGGAGAAACTATTCAGATCAGAGCTAAAGGAGATTGAATCGAGACCACCGTCGTCATCTTCGTCATCGAGCATGGACTGGAAACAGACTATTATCAATGTGGTGGATATCTATTACATCTTATCTATCTTCATAGCAAGCATTGAAGAGTCTAGATGGCTATTGTTGATACTCAAACCCTCTCTCTCTCTCCAGTCTCTCCACGTTATGACTCTCTATTATGACTTAGTCATTGTCCACGGTTTGACTCTGTGACTCGCCAAAAGTCTAAAAGGAATCTCACTACGAATTGACAGGAACGAATCGGTGATCGGAACAATTTTTTTTCCCGAGTTGGAGTTCAATTGAACTTTATCTCGTATATAACATGGCAACAAAATTGGTATCTGAACATTGCTACTGCGGCCGCTGGGTATATGCTTGCCAAATGTTTGACAAATGTTTTTGTGGGTTCTCAGGTCTGGATAGTTGGTGCTGGTTGTAATTGCCCATTTTACTCACTTACTTTCGCCGAGATACCTCATAAGAAGAAGAAAAACCATCTGTTGATGATTGACTGGATTGAAAATGTTGATAATATTTTTAATCTTAAATATAATAATTGGTACTATGTTTCCTGTCTATGTTTATTATGTTATTTGTTGAATACAAAATGTTACATTCGCACGGTATGTTCACGTTCACTGTTTAATGACATCATGTACCTCTCTTTTAGGTACCCACATGCTGTAATTGCTGAATAAGCGTAATCAAGAACTCGCAAAACAACAAAACGCGCTGAGATAATTCATTCATAAACGCTTATCTAATCATGACATAACAAATGAGCGAATGTGGGGCTGCGCTGCTGAAGATCTCAATTATGATGACGTCATTGTTCCCATACATTTTCATTCTGGCTTTCAGCACTTTCCGCCGTCGATAGCCCTAGGAAGATTCTTATTATTATTACTACAAAGTTTACCAACAACAACACCGCTATGCCATGTCCTTTTGTTTATAATTTTCAGTTTAGTTTTTTCTAATCACGAGATCAAAACATTTGTGCTACTCTGCTGGCAATTCCTCGCTAAAAATCCAGAATCTTGGTCTCGCCTCGACTGCTACTGTTGCTGTTGTTTCCTTTGCAACACCTGTGAAAGAAACATTTACTTGTTTTTACTCCTCACCAAGGTCACAATATTAGTTTTTATTTTAATTTTTTATTTTTATTTCACCTGTGACTTGATAACTTGCTATGCTGCTTCTATTGTTTGCTATTGCTGCTGCTGCTAGCACTGTTGCTGTTGGCGGGCTGGCTGGGGTAGTTTAACTAAATTGCCGGGGTCATAGCGAGCTGACTCAGCGATATTTCAGAGAGTGAATGGTTCCTGATTTCACTACAAGCACAGTGTAGTGGAAGATCCAGAGTCGTATATAGTAGTGACAGCAGTAGCACATTGTGTATGTTGTTGTTATGGTGGGGGGGTATTTTTTTGGGCAAATGCTGCTGCTGCTGGTAGCGGAAGCAATGTTGATTCCGATTTTACTGCCAAGTTCAAAAATAAAGCACAACTGCATATAAATTTACTCATTTGTACCGCCGTCTTCATACCGCGCGGCCATGCCGTGCGCGTAAAGCATACAGGGTTAGGGCATCAGCTGCTACATGAAGAGAGTACACATGGCAAGGTACTTGTTGCTCTGACGTCACCAGTAAAGTTTAAAATCGTTTTTATTTTATTTTATTTTACTTTTTTTTCATTTTAGGTCTTGTCGTTTCTTTTTTCTTTTCCCTTTTCAATTATCAAATAACGAACAAACCAAAAAAAAGAAAACATCATCCCCCAATAATTTTTACTTGTTTCTTTCAGTTTCCACCTGAATCTAAGTTTTTTTGTCAAAAATAAAATACTTTGAGATTTAAAATTTGGTATTTATTTATTTTATTCGATTTTATTTTATCATTTTATAAATATCGACTCAATTCCTTCAAAATTTTTTTTTTTTTCTTCTTCTCATTATCTTCATTCATCATTTTCTTTTTCTTTAACGTTTCTTCATCAATTCATTTTCCCCCTCCAACAATGAACGTTTCAACAAACTCTAAAGAACAAAACATCCAAGAGGCTATTCGCCTCGTCCAGGAATGCAATTACTCCAGACGTAAGGCTGCCAGTTCCACTCGAATCAGTCCAAACACTCTCAAACGAAGACTCAATGGCAGCATCCCTCGAGAAGAGTATCTCGAACGAACAAAGAAAATCACAGCGTCCGAAGAACTCATCCTGGAAAATATGGTTATTGCCCTGATCCAACAAGGCGAGCACATCAAGTCATCTGCCCTACGATCAATTGTAGCCCTCTATATTCAAAACAAAAATTATCCGTCCAAACTTGATCCTGACTTGAAAAACAACAAACAGGATTTGGAGCTCATCCCAAAGGGTTGGTGCACAAGATTCATGAAGCGTTCAAAGAACTTGACTGTAAGCCAAGGATTGATTGAAATCAAGGACAAGACAAAGGTGCCTTCTAATGAACAGCCTTCTTTGCCCGCTTTTGCTTCGCTCATGAAACCCCCTACCACTAACAGTAATGAGACTCTTGCAGACACAACAAAGGAAATTGCAAGCAACGCCAGTACCTTGATTGAGGGATTTCGTCAGTCTTTCCAGGATGCCCATAATGCCTGCACAACTTCCCTGCGAGAGACCGCTAACCCTGACTCGCTCCTTGGCCTGGTAGGTTCCCTTAGTACCATCTTCAATGACGTCATTACTCTGGCCTCTGTTCTCAACATGACTAGTCATGTTGCCCAGCTACAGCAACCCGATTTGGCTTCATCTTTGAAAACTGCTACTTCGGTCTCATCTCCTGCCCTCAAAGAAGAAAATACATCCATTCCTCTGGTCCCTTCTCGACCATCAAAAATCACAATTGTCAAAGATGAGTCCTGCACCCCAGAGTTTTACAACAGTGCTACTCCCATGACATCTCCATCTCCATTGACTCCTGTTTCTCCATCTCATGCGGCTCACGTACAACAGCCAAAGATGTCTCATAAGCGTAGTGCTTCCATGATGGAAAATCAAACAAACATGCTTGCTCCCCAGTTCTTTGGTGTTCAACAACCACAGCTGCCAAAGGATACCAAGCGCCAGAAGACCCGTGAAAACAGATCTGTTAGCTGGAGCGGCGACAATTCTAGCTTTTTCAGCAATGACTTGTCTCAATGGCCACTTTCGGACCAGCTGAACATTGCTACCACTACTGCTCCTGAGCCTGATTACTTTAGCCAGCTACCAGTAACCACTTCTGAGTATGAGAACCTCATCTTGAGTTCTACAATGGACTCTGTAGAGGCTATTCTTGCCACTAGTTGTTTGACTCCCAGTGTACCAATCACTGCCGACTGCTATGGCTTGCCTGGCTCTGAGAACACTAACGAGGCCAGCAATATCCCTCGAACGGATATTGCTTCCAATGACTACAGTCTTGCATCAACGGTTGCCACAGCTGCTTCTACTTTCGACTCTGCACCATTTATCGCCTCAACAAGCGCTGATATTGGCCCTGTTGAATGCTCTCCTCCAGTGACACTTGCTGATCTCAATATGATGCTACCACTTCATTCAAGTGTTCTCTCAACCAATGGTGTGATGAATCAATATTAGTAGGGTTAAAAAGTGTGGGTGTTTCATTTATTATTTATTCATTTATTTATTTATTATTATTTATTTATTTATTTTCATAATTCTTCTGTATATGATATTTTTTTAATATAATTCGGATCTTTTCAAACCTAGTCGCACTGGCCATGAAATGATGTAGCTTAATATATTTTAATCTTCATTTTTCAAGTCATCACCGATCATTCAATACCCATCCCTCGTATTTTGTTAATGTTAAGCCTACAATGTACTATGACATGTGTATATCGTAGCCTAATCATTACAAAACATGGTAAACCATGACAACGCAAGTTTATAGTGATATTTGCGTATTCAACCGCTCTAAAAACTATACTAATACTTAACTTCGCATAATTACTATATGATTATAGAATGATTAAACTTTTCTTTCACATGGCTAAAAATTCTCTGCAACCAACTCATTTTTTTATAAGGATATCATGCCAAATACAGTTAGCCAATATGTAATAAATGCATATTGAACCCTAAAATGGAAATTCTATTTTTCACACCAATATATCCCAAGTGTTTCCTCTGCGATTGCGATTTCACAAAAGAAGAAAAAAGGTAAAAAAAAAAAAAAAAAGGACGTCTCCTCCTCCTCCTCCTCCTCCTCTTCATGGTCTTTCCCTTTTGTTTTGTTTGAAAAATAATAAAAAATCATCTGTTCTTATTTCTCCTTCTTCTTTTTTTATTTTTTTTTCGATTCTGGTCACCTTATTCTTCTTCCTCATTTTGAGCTGAAATGCGTCAACCGTTATTATGATTCCTGCTGCTCATCCTCCTTTACCACACCAAACTGGCTCTCTCCAGCCTTCCATCTCTGACCAACAAACACGCCTTAAACCTATATTTTCCTTTGGCGAGATGGAATCTGATATATCTGAAGTCTCTTTAACCTCTGCCACCTCTACCATTGCTCCTAAACAGCATCAACGTGCTCACTCTGGCCATTTTGCCTCCCTGTTCCACTATAAAAACAGCAATACCAACCCTGGGTCTTCAGCCCAGCTCTCCTCTGCACCCCAAACCGACTTTTCTAATCCCTCCTCTCCAACATCTCCACGCTCTAAACACCATCGACCTCTGTCGCTGTCGCGGTTGTCGTTGGCCTCGGCGTCGTTGTCCTCTATTCTGTCTCACCATCACCACAGCCCAGGTACTGGTACCACAAACACCCCAACCCTGGCCTCTACAACTGCATCTTCTTCCTTTTCATCTTCGTCGTCCACCACAGGCTTGTCTCCTTCCTATTCTTCCGCTTCCTCTCCATCCTCAGGTCATACGCTTTCTACTCCAACACCCCCATCGCATCTACACGACCCTTTAGTCTCTAGACAGGGCTCTAGTAAACAATCAGACACTTCTGATAAGCACCAACAACAGCAACCCGCTCCTAGTGCCTTATCTTCGCATCATCACCAATCGTCCTTCTCTAGTCGTCTTCATTCCGCATTCCATACTCGCTCCTCATCATCATCCACATCCACGCCCCCTGTAACTCTTCCGTCTTCTCAGTGTACAAGCAACACGTCTTCACCAACTACGCCATTACCACCGGCTTTGGTTCACACTCTGATGTCGGAAAAATTGCTTCCTAATCAACCCTCACGCCCTCCATCGTCCTCTCACTCATCTTCTACTTCATCTTCACAGTCCCAAATTGCACAAGCTATAGCGTCCCCAAAGTGCCCGACCTCCCCACGCGCCCCTGTAAAAGAAACTCATCATGTGAATATTGATGTTCATCCCGTCACTGGCCGTCGACTGCTCAACACATACGAAGTTATTAAACAGATAGGTCGTGGCCAGCATGGTAAAGTAAAACTTGCTCAAAACAGTGAGACAGGTGAACTAGTGGTGCGTATTAAAACATGGCTTATTCCCTTTACTCCAAACTAACAATATAATAGGCCATCAAGATTGTGGATCGTACAGGGAGGCCTAAACTTGGTAGGCGCCCTGGAACTACTCATGAAGAGAAAGTCCGTCGGGAAATAGCCATTATGAAGAAATGCTCTCATCCAAACATTGTGGAGCTCAAAGAGGTCCTAGATGACATCAAGTCCAACAAAATCTATCTTGTCTTGGAATACTTAGAATGTGGTGAGATTCTGTGGTCAAGTGGCGAGGGTTCACCTTTAATGACCATTGACCAGTCTCGTGAGGTTGCTAGGGATGTTATTTCGGGTCTGGAATACCTTCATTTCCAGGGCATTATTCATCGAGATATTAAGCCTGCCAATCTTCTACGTGATAAAGATGGCAATGTTAAAATTTCTGATTTCGGTGTATCCTATGCATCATCATTGGACTGTCCTAACGATGAACTGGAACTAGCGAAAACTGCCGGTACACCTGCATTTTTCGCCCCAGAACTCTGTGTATCTACCCTTTCTGACGAAACTCGTCCACCCGTCACTTATAAAATTGACATCTGGGCTTTTGGTGTTACTCTGTACTGCCTGCTCTTTGGCAAAGTTCCTTTTATAGCTGAAAGCGAATTCGAACTTTTCGATGTTATCGTCAACCAACCACTGACTTTCCCAGACGAAGAGCCAGTAGAAGCACCCAAAGAAGAGCCAGTTTCTTGTCTCCCGCCTTCCATGTTTTATAACCCAGGACTTCAAAGTCCAGTACCTTCCATCACCCCATCCCCTCTCTCTTCTCCCGAACCTGAGCCTCCTAAAGCCTTCACTCCAATTCCTCACGATCCTCAACTAGAATCTGCTAAAGACCTTCTTCGCCACCTACTAGATAAAAATCCTACTACTCGATACGATATTATAGATATAAAGCAGCACCCTTGGATGCTTCAAGGTATGGATCTCCCTGGCCAAGAATTGTTTTTGACCAAGACGCAAGATGACCAGCGAATTGAAGTCACCAATGAAGAAGTCCAAACAGCTGTTTTGGGAATTGCAGGGCGTATCAAACGTGGACTTTCTCGTCTAGGTTCCCATGCTTTACATATAACTGGACTGCGCCGTAAAGGGTCAACTTCATCGTCGTCCTCTTTCACTCAGGCGAGCTCGACTAGTACTTCACGATCCAACTCGCGTGACCCTCCTGTTATCTCGCGGTGTGGCAGTCGCGACGCCTACTTATCAAAAACATCGTCAGCATCTTCGTCACAGCACCATCGCATACACTCTATTGCGCATGAAATTGAGTATGGTAGTGTAGTACCTCCGCGGCCAAACTCTGGAAATCCTACCTTTAGCGAATCCTTGTTCAACATGTTGGACCGCGAGGTACTCAACAAGAGTGCAAACAGTAGTAGCACCAGTCTAAGCAGTTCCATGTCGTCGGGTGCTTTTCCTGCCAGTCCCCGTATGGGCATTCCAGCTTGGAAACAATCATATGGTTCCTCACGAGACCATCATGGGCATGCACGAACCATGCGGGCACTAAGCCAAGCATCAGCCATCAGCACCACTAGCGACCGCCTTCCTGAACGCCGCGCGTCAGTGGCTACTGCGTGCTCTGTTTCAACTCAGGACTCGTTCCCTCAAACTGATATTGAACCGATTTCTGCTTCCGCCGCCTACAAACCTTCGCATACCTCGCCTGCTTCGCGTCCGTTTGTCAGTAGTCACAGTAATCTCAACATTAATGCACTTTTAGAAGAACCTATCTTACATTCCTCAGTGCCACGCCGTCGTGATACTTCGTCTCCATTGACAAACCCACTGCCGCCCATAGATACATTGTCTATCGAACCTACTTCTGCCAGTGGCTTGGACACACCTAAGGCAGTATCATCACGTCATGGGGAGCATTTTGGTACTCATGACGACTACGACGATTTAACTACACCATCCAAATCTTCGTACCCTCCATTCCCTCGATCTCCTGGCTCCCCACTTGACAGTTCTATGCTTTTAGAAGGCCCTATTATCTGTGAGCCCACTCAATTGTACAATTCTTGTTCCAATGGTGCTGGAAACGAGTCTCGATCAAGTCTTAGCAGCAACAGCAGTAGTGGTTCTTCTTCATCAGAAGGTGAACTCGTTCTGAACATGGGTGCCAGATTAAATGCTCCGTCATCTTTTGCCAGAAGGCTGGGCCGAATTTCTGATAGCAATTTAAGAGCCGGGGCTAATTCATCTCGTTTAAGTAGTGCGCCTACTTCACCTGTAGTAGGAGCAGTATCTCGCACCACGGCTCAATCATCAAGGCCACCTGTTGTATCAAGTATCAAAACCCCTCCTCATCTGCAACATTTACTCCCACAACAGTCTTTATTGAAACAATCTACGATCACTAATGGACGACGTGTTGCTAGCAGAGGGTTTACTAGTCAGGACAATACAAGTACATCTTCAGCCTTATCGGAATCTGCTAGTCTAGACTATGGTAGTCCTAAACCCCGTCACCAGGAAAGACAACCATACCAAAGACAGGGCCAGAACCGGGCTCGAAGCCATAGTGTTATGGTAGGCGAGATCCAACATTTACGAGTACGTGATAACTTTGGGTTAGACGACGATGAGGAAAATTAGAAACAATTTGTAATTAAGTGTTTGTGTCTGATCGTGTGCGTGTATGCTAAAAGAATTATGAAGTTGATGATGTATACACCAAAAAACAACAAAATAATAGAGTTAAGAACATGGTTTGTTTTCATTTTTTACAATAAAAGTACTGAATTTTTTTTTTAAATATACAATTAAAGGCATAATTATACACTAGAACTTTGAGTAAAGGGAAGTCAAATAGTACTATCAACTCTTTACTAACTTTACGGTAAAATCCAATATGCACAAAAGTCACAATTGACTGAGGCTTTTATTTATTATTATTATTCATTATTTTTTATTTAATTTTTGAGTTCCAAAGGTCATCTGAAATGTATTTGAGTACTCAATCTAAAGAGGAGGGTACTACACCTACCTTTGAAGATATTGTTAATCTACCTACTACTACGCATCTTGACAGTTTCAGCGAAGTTACGTTAAATGGAGTACACAACTTTTTGATGCCCTACCAACTGTTTTATTAACCAAATATTAGGAAGAAACATCTTGGTAAGTTTAATATAAAAATATTTATAAGGTGATTCTTGCTTTGACTTTTTGAATTTTTTGGTAGTTTTGATTCTTGACAGGCGCCAGAATGAGCATTTTGTCTTTTCGTAACTAGTTTTTTTTGTTTTTACGATCTTTTGACAGGTGAATTTTTATATCGTTACTTAAACAATTATAATATGCACAGTAATCTATATAAATTTATATATCATTTCAGGCGGTATCTACTTGAATACTGAAACAATTGAAAGTAAAGATCCATAATGAAAGAGCCTTTCCCATGAGATGATAGAAATTCAGTGCAGCGATTTCAAGGCTCACTTACCGCAACTTAGTTTTTTAGTTTTTTATTTATTTATACAATCCTGTCATGGTAAAGTTTTTTTCATGTTTCTTTTGTACGCTGACTGAATTATAAATATAGTTTTATGTTCATATGGAAAAAAGGAAAAAAAAAAATTAAGTCTAGGCCTGGGCTTCTCGCCCCCCCAGAATTCTTGGAATGAAACTCTAGAATTGAGCAATTAATAATTATCTTCAAGAAAACAAATACAATTTCTTCTAACAGTAGTAAGTAGATAAAAACAACGCAGTCAAACGAACTAAAAAAATATTAAGGGAAGCTCACACCCGGTATCGAACCGGGGACCTTGAGATTTGCAATCTCACGCTCTACCACTGAGCTATATGAGCTTGGAGATAGGTATTTTTCTTGTAAGGTGTACAGGCTAAAAGTGAGAATAAAATTGAAAGCCTCTGAAAAATGGATTCAATATAGTCTTTATTTTGTCTAGCAGAGGCAAAAAGACGTTAGAAATACTGTTTGATATTATGAGGTATTTTAATATAAGTATTTGTGGTAAAGCCTCGGCCAAAAAACCAAAAAGCTTTCCAAAAAAAATACCGATTATTGAGCATCTTACCTTTCTCAAAGAGTGCCTGCAGCGGATTAAGTTAAGCTTATTATAACTGTCCTGGATTCAAGATGGCAGGACTTTTAAGTATATTTAATGTGCTGCAGGAATAAAAAGTTTTGAAAACTGTTAATATGATATGAAGATGAAGTGGTTCACGCTGTGTTTGGAAAATCATGGATGGCTTATAGTACAGTCTTCTTATTTGGGGAATGTCCATCAGTCAAGGACATGGAGCACGAAGAAGTGTGAAACATTACTCAAGATGGGAAGGTACAAAGGAGATTACTTCATTGGAAAAAAAATATTTGCAGGTTTATGCTTGGACAACAAGTCTACCTTGATAGTCGTTGAAGGTTTGGTGGCCTATGCCAGAGTAATAGAAATGAACATCACAACATAAGATTAACCCTTCAGACCCATTGAGAATACAGAAAAAATGCACATTCGCTAGATAACTCCTATTTGGTTTTAAACTTATATAGAGTCGGTTAACTTAATTCATTTGAAATTAGTGTCAAGATACCTTTTCAAAATATCCATGACAGTCATCCTCTCTCTCTCTCAGAATAGGTAAGTCTTAAATTAAATAAATGACTTAAAACAAGGTTTCTAATACATCTTTATGTTACCTAGATTATCATTTCAGGATTATATATTTGAAAGCAGCAATAATTCAAAATGATTTTACATTTCAACGAATTTCACTTAACAGACTTAAAATGTCGATGATCATCTAATTTAAACTGTTTATTATACTTATGACAAAAGAAGATAATAATTGTAGATGAAAATCTGCTTCATAATGCAGTGAACCTGTATTCTAACTGAATAGGTGGGTGGGTGCTTCAGGTATCACTGTTTAACTTTGAGGTGACATGCCAGAGAGGTGCAATTTTGGAACCAGTGCATGTTTAACTGCTCATTTATAGTATTATCAAATATAATTCTTCACTCATCTTAATAGAAAAAATAAAAATACTTAAATATATTGAATATTCAAGAAATATCTGCCTGAGGTTTAAGTCATTTCATCAGATTGATATGTATATCTGAGCTTTTAACAGTATCCCAGATCATCCACATCTCACCATTATGAACAAATTGAACGAACCTTTTTACCCAAATTAAATAATATAAATATAAGTCTACTATCTAACAAGAAACCTGAGGTTGGAATTACGCAACTTGCGGAAAGCTGACTGGTATTGAGTATTAAGTCATTTCTTAGCAGTATTGGCATGCAACTGAAAGCTGCTGATCGAGCAATCAGGTTATTAATTATCAGCTGAGTCGAAATTGATTTACTTCCTGTATCTGGCAAATTGTATAGTATATTCATTGATTTTGACAACATCAAAGAATAAGCTTGGTTTCTTCTGGTGTGCAATAAGAAGGATCCCATATGGGAAACATTAACAGGCTTCCAGCTTCAAAATATTTTCATCTATAAAAGCTGGGAAGTAATACAGATACCCAAAGTAAGATAATGTGTTGCAATCTAAATATTGAATGACCTTTGAATGTCAATAGCTGCCTTAGCTGGAGTGACTTTTTGATAACATTTGACTCTTAGACAGACTTTGAATTTCATTGAAAGACGAACGCTTATTTAAAGTCATTGTTTGGGCTCATTTATGAATTTCAAGAGTATTCCAAATATCAATATTACTGAACATGTTAAATTGAGGGTCTCCCGAGGCTTGTTCTAGTATTTCTTAATATATACCTTATATAACTATACATCTCATTGATTATCTCATTAGCTGACTTGATAGCAGCTAACTTGAAATATCTTCACTCCCATAGACTGAAAAATGGCTATTTGCTCATCTTAAGTCAGGACCCAACGCCAACTTTGTTTGTAGAGCTCCAAACGCTTCACAGGCTTTAGGCTATTTCAATAAAATTATATATCAAGTGAATTTTTTTTATTTATTTTTTTTATAGAAGTAAAAAACACCCCAATTTATTTATTACCGAGTCAACTAACAAAGATAAGAAAAGAAATAAAAATTATATAAAAATAAAAAGAATTGCTTAACGATCTTCAGCTCAATGGCTATTAGACTCCGTCAATTTCAAAAAAGTTCAGTGAGATTTGGCTTTTCACCAAGTTGTTCATGTATACCTCAATTTAAGCCCGAAAAATACCTCTGCATTTGCACTCCTCCTTAAAAAGAATTTGGAAGCCACTCCACGAGTCAGATATTGTCCACAAAAATGTCCAGTTAATGTTCAGTAGATTAATCACCCCATAACAGCTAAGAATGCCACAGTAGCCTGTAGCCCTTCTTTGCTATTAAGGAGCTTTGAAAGATCCAAAGCAGGTGAAACTTGTCGTAATAGTTCTCGTGGTCCTTCGAGATTGGGACAACTTACAAGCATGTGTTCAACAGTTTTCTCCTGTTCATCCCCACAGTTGCAAGTGACCTGGTGTGCTCCGTTCGTTCGGAAGTGCTTACCCAGAAGGCCATGGCCAGTTCTGAATTGCACAATATTGCTAAGAGTGAAGCCTTGTAGCATGGCGCAAGACATCCTTTATAATCAATTTCGGTACTCTGACATTGCATTTGGCATCTTTTACTATCTTGCGATACCATTCGCCTTTTTCATCTGCATCGTATCTCTCTTGCCATCTAGTGAGAAGGGCTTGTTTTGATCTGTAGATAGCTTCCTTTCTGTTGTTCCAATGGGGATCCCACTTGGAATTATACTCCTTTCTTTCCTCATCTTTGGCCCACGGTGCTATTCCAGGCGGCGGGGTCTTCAGCTCAACAGAGTCACTTTCCTTGGAAAGAGTCTCCTCAAGCTTAAAGATGGGGGACTTCTTAATCGAAGTGCTGGTCAGTACTCTCAATGGATTTGAGGGACTTGTCTTGTATTGTAGTCTAATCATCTTTAATGCTGTGACGTGCGCCACTCTCTCTTCAACCGGCGGGATGCCAGCTTCTAGTTCCATGACCACGATCGGGGTAGACCTATCGGCTCCAAGTATACACCTGAGGCCTCTGTTCTGTAAAAGAGTCATTTCCCTTTGCCATTT